>KN884188.1:24720-57296 GCA_000934455.1 Apostichopus parvimensis
TCAAGAAATAATGAGACATTCACGTCACGGTCTACTGTACAGATATCAACCAAATTTCCACTACTGTCAGTTTTTGTGTGCAGCGCTGAAGAAAATGCCTGGCTGTTGGAGGAAAACGAAACAGTTGTTGTCTTAAAAAAAGAAGGCGCAGGCCGAATATCAGAAACAAGGAAACAATACATTGAACTACATACTACAATGCTTCTCCAATGCACTACTTCTAATGTGCCTGTTATAGTTTGGAAACGAATGGTTGATACAGAAACCACCGAAGAAGTACTCCTATTGAGAGTAAAAACATGGAAAAATGATTTTAACGAAACGTATAATAATGACTTCCGACTGAACTCAGACGGTTCTTTGATGTTGCGAAACACTGAATGGCATCACCAAGGACGATATACGTGTCTCGTTGCTGAATATACCCCAGAAGAATTACACATAGATGTTGTTATTTTCGGTGAGTTAATTATAATAAAAGAATTTGTAGGCCAATCTCAGCACAGTTGGTGTATAAAATAATAAAACAAATTGTAAATGAAAGGATGCTAAGTGATGGTATCCCTCTCATAACTTCCTTTGAGTGGTTTTTCCCAGAAAAGTTTATTTTGGAAATTTCAATAACAAACATTTCTCAACCGGAGCGTAGAAAATTCAAACACGTGGAATAACAAACAATCAGGGAAATAACAAATCATGTAAAACATGACGTAAGTGTCACCATGTAGTGTCACCATGTAGTTGGTAAGTAATTATATTTATGACATAACATGATCAATGCAATGTCCTAATATGATTAGATGACTACAAGGCATCGTCATTGTAATGAAACTTGAATGGATATTTAAATTCAAAATCCAAACATCAGAGAAAAAGATAGCTGTACTCTATTGCACAATGCCTCAGTATGAATAGATTATTTCCCAAAAAAGTTCAAAGCAAGGTTACACCGTTGTCGTATATAAATCAAAATTCATTAAAAAATGTTTTCATATAAAGTAGCCTGTTTCATAATTACTTAAACATTTGCTCGATGTTCAAAAGTTTACATTTTAACACTTTTCAGCTCCTTCAGGAGGGAGAGTTCGACAAACAATTCATTCTTCTATGACTTCTGTATTTATCATTTTTATTCTTCCCCTTGAAGTTATATAAGTTTATATTCACTAACGTTCAACTTACTGATATTTAAGTTTTCGCATGTGATATTTGTTATTGTATTTGCACAAACATACCTCGTTTCCTCAGTGATGCCAGTGCCGAGATATCTCAAAATAGCAGGATGTGATTTCCAACGATATTGTGTCCTGAAAGTTAACCAAGGTGATGTTTTGACGTGCTCTGTGCATGGGATTCGACCCGAAGTAAATCTGGAATGGAGAGTCTATGAACCAAACACAAAAGTTTCCTTTTTACAAGAGAATCACAGAGTACAACCAAGCGGTGATAATTACGACATAACATTGATGTCGACTATTACATTTACTCCATCGGCAGAGAAAAGGGTGACAGTTGAATGCCGTGTCGTAGGAACAAATGCGGATATTTTTAATCTCTCACAGACAATTGAGCTACTGATACCAAACGGTAAGATTATTTACGTATAGATATTTGGCTAAGATAACATCATATCTATAATATCAATAACATTTTCCCTGATATTACATTGTTAATGAAAGAAAACCAAAATGTTAACATTAATTATTGATGTCAGCTTCAATTCCTTTGATCATCGCCTACATCATCGTTATGATTTTTAATTCAACAACAGCTTTCGCTTTTTTCATCCATTACAGTACAAACCAACAGTAACGATACTGCAGTACGAACCAACAGTAACGATACTGCAGTACGAACCAACAGTAACGATACTGCAGTTTTAACTGCGGTAATCACAGTTGCAATTGTAGTCTTTATGGTTGTGATTCTTTTGATGGGAGTGATCATTTTTAGTAAAGGTAATAAAAACGTTGCCATTTACTAATATATACAATGTTAACATTAAGAACAATCATACGAAATAAAACTTGGCTTTTATCACACAGCATAATATCTTTTGTTTAGATTGAAAAATTTCCAAAAGAAATGCAGTAACTAACTCTGAGCCTTAATTGTACCAGCTAAGAATGGGTCTAACTTCCACATTTCCTGTTTCAGTGTGCTAACAGTTATGGGCTCCCTGAAAATCCTCCAATTGATGAGGCGTGTTGCAAAATGTACCAATTAACCCTAAATTAAAACAGTTAGGATGATTATGTCTATTCTACTGAAGAGTTCTGTGAAAAAGTTGGTACTAATTAGAAATGCTACACTGATTTATGATATTAAGCAAACAGATTTTTACCTCGAGATTTGCTTTGGCTCTAATGTTTCACGGAATTAACACTACTAGCTCTTTTGCACATCTGTTTCATTTATTTTCGAACAGTAATCCATTCAAATTGCGCAGCGAGGACAAGTAACTTGGAAGAGGTAATTACACTTTGTCGTATATAATTTAAAGGCTGAAACGCATTGATCTATATTGTCCTACTATTTGAAAACCGTTAACGTCGACTCTCTCATTCCCGATATTTCAATTGAAATAATCAATTTCATCAAGTGATAATTAATAGAAACATGTCCTTCATAATGTATAAGCAAGTCTGTATGGTTATAGACAAACATGGCATAACCGTCTCTTTCAGGGATGATTGCGGTAGTACATACTATTCTTAGATTTCACTCTTTTTATAAGAATTGTATTTATCTTTATATTTACTTAATTGGAATGGTATGAGCTATTACGAATGAACATTAAATATCAGTGACTATTTACATCTAGCGAACAGGCTAGATATAGGGAACACATACAATTTCAAATAAATTATACAAGCATCGATTACAGTTTGAAGTAAACTGATCGTTCTTTATACCAAAAACGTTTCAATTTGTCCACATTTGTGTCTCATCCTTTGTTTGCTTACTTAATAAACAGTTTACTGATGTCACATAACATAACTTAGTCTGTAAAAATGAATATTCATTACTCATCTCTTTCTTACACAGGCGATACCAATGATGTCACCGACGACCGGTAAGATTAACATATTTTCAACTTAGGTTACGTGAAGTTAGTAAGAAAAAAGAGAGACATCTGTCATAGTGAGTGACACTTGTGATTTTGACGGGGAGTTGCAGAATGGTTGCCCATTAACACCAGTGATGAAAGGAAACAAATCACCAAGTAAACATCAAACTAATGACATAACATGTTTGGCCAATAACATGTGAGCGCCGTTCTCCCAATTCGTACAAAATCATATTTGACTAGACGTTAAGAATGTCTTCACCTCAAGTATTCACTTTAAATGTATTACCTAATATATTGTTGATTCCAAGACACTATAATCTGAACATTTCTTATCATATATAACTTACATCACATTACATTTTTTAGCAAATTCTGAAGAACTACAGTTAAATCTCGTTATGGAAGTTGAAAAATACTTGAATTCCATCCTTCTAACTGTAATCCCGAAATAAAACTGACAAAGAAACTCAAATGAACAAATTAAGCACAACATATTTGTTTTTGTCTGGTAATCATGTGTCACAAGGTCCCCCTAAACAAGGCCCTTGGAACAGGTGCAGGTCTGACACATAGAATCGATAAAAGAAGCGATACGAGTTTTAAACACAAAAATTTACTTTATTATACGAAACCATAAGATACTTGAGGCTTCTTACAATAATACTTAAAATACAAATGAATAATAATAATAATACGAATAATACAGGTTAAACTGGACACGGCTTTCTCTCCAGGTCCAGGATAAAGTTCATATTTCGAGAGTTATCTCTGCCTCTCAAGCGAAAGGAACATCGCATGTCGCCTCTCCTAGCCAAGTTTGACCTAATTCTCAGGTCACAAGTTACCACCCTATGAAATAAAAAAGGAAGAATTTGTCTAATAACTAATTCCTTTAAACCCTATTCCAGTATAAAGTATAAAGTTTCATAGTCATACGCATGACAGTACATTCTTTCTGGAAATGATTGAAACATAAATACATATCGCAAAATTTATGTTGCCGAATGACTTCCCAAAAAATTAATTCACATGTTTAACGACATATTCTTAAACTCGTTAATTTCTAATAACTTGAATTTACACATGTCAAGAATTTAAATAACATCAAACACATTTTATGTGAATTTCTTGTAAATTTGTCCCGTACTTTTCGTACACAAATTTATTTTCTCATAAAGCAATTAACGCAAACTTTGATTTCCCTTGAATAAATAAACACGAAATTGTCATCCCCCGCAAATTGATATCCACGAATTATAATTCCCCCTGACTTAGTGTAATAATCTGTTAAATAAACTTACAGGTCACGGCTCCAATCCAAAACCTGGTTCACTTAAAACGTTGACTTTCACTCCAAAAATCATAAACTTTTCACTGTGCTGGTCCCCGACCAAATCGTCTCCCAATCTCTACAACGGGACGTCTCAGAGCGAAGTGATTATTTCTATGCCTAATTTTCCACGAGGCAACATTCCAAACACCGCCCAAGGAATTTAAAGTTATGACCACTAGTACTAAGTCTATTGTAATACACACGTTTATGCAAATGAGTTACTGCAGTTGCATCATAAGAGATTCCTTAAGTACTTCAACTAAGAGTTTTATTTTTGTCGACCACCTGACATCATGTAACTATAAACTCTACAACCTCTAAAAAAATATTAGCTGCACAATTTGCCTAAAATATTCTTCAACCACTCATAAGACTGCTACATAATTAAAGAGAGAAATATTAACAATCATATTTAAAAATAATGAAGACCTCATACACGTTCTGCAAGATTGCGGGAAAATGAATAAAGTGAAAAAGTCCATATGTTTCGACTTACATTCTGTCAAGATGAAGGAAATAAAAGTTATTGGTGTTAACAATATACAGTGATACTTAGGTTGTAAAAGTATTTAGTTCATAGGACTGTCAAGGCAAAACCACGATTATGAAATGAGAACAAAGAGAAAACAGATTCGCTGCAATTACAACAACAGGTAGTCGAGGAACCAATGAAAGATCATGATTCATGAAGGTGTCTCTGACCTCACTTCTGTTTGTTTGTATTTTGCCCTGCGAACAACAAAAATGCAACTTTATGTCTGTTAGCAACCAAATATTTAAATACATAATGTACAAAATAGCGCGTTTGTTTACCGTGTACTGTGTCTGTGTGTGTGATTGCCAAAGATGCAAATTTCAGTACGTCGTGTGTAGATAACATGTCTTAAGTAGGGCTGGTACCATTTAGTAATATACTAACATACCTAGATAAGTAAATATTTCAAAATGCTATTTTAAGACGAAGACGGCAAAGAAATGTTATGCAGATTGACTTGCATTGGTTATTGAACCAGTCACTCTGAATCATCGGTGATATTTTCTTATTTCAAAGATCAAACGATCGGATAATTTGGGATTTTTGATATAGTAAGATTTGTCAAAGACTACACACGATATTTTGCTAAGCCTATCCTATCGTATAAATATTGATCGATATCAGTGAAATAGTATTCATGGTGTTAGGACCTACTCGTTGTGTCTTTAACAAATCACCAAAAGACTGGTCTTAGCCCATGTACAATTCCAACGTTTAAATAGAGTACTTTTACTTGAAAGAGATGCTGGTTTGCATTGGATTTTTCAATTCAGCCAATACAACAGTGTTGCTAAGGCTCATCATCATGAACGATACAGGCTACGTGAGTTTATCACAATTGTCTGTTCTGATTATGTCAGTTTTCTTAACACGTGGGCTGTGAAATCATTTCCACTTATAAAAATGGGCTCTAATACAATCTTTGAGAAAACTGGTTCACAAATATAGGCAACCGAAAAACAGGTCATTCCTTTGATAACAAATTAAATGTAGTCTGCAGAGGTACTCAGTCCCATTAACAGCTAAATTGTGTTTCTAGGGATTTGTGTTTGCTAATGTAGACTACCATACGTGATTGGAAAAATAACAATATGCTATATCAGCCAACCAGACTTAAAATATAATACGGAATTAAAATCAACGATAGAGAGGATTTGAGAATAACTGTTACGTATCATGTTCCCCTGTTTAAAATTTAAACCAAATTAAAATGGAATTGTATATCCCAGAAGTACCCAAGAACGTGTGATTCCCAAGGATATAGTCACAAATATATCATTCAACAAACGTAAACGAACATAGGGAACAATTCCTGACATCCTTAGTGTTCCTCACAGCGGAGTTAAATCTAACATGTACGCTATATGAGTTAACACATTTATCATAACACATCTCCAAGACGTGCGTTTGTTATTCTCTAAGAATGTCTTACCTTGTAGTATTATTTATCAGCAGAAACAAACAAGCTGGACCAGCTCATTACCGAACTGAAAGGAAAGTACGAGCTGCTTTACGACGCTGTTCAACCAATTCCCTATATAAGAGACAGGATGTTTTGTGTGGATAAGGTCTTTGTTGAGGGCGGCATTGACTATCTTGAAAAAACATCCGGCACTACTTCAAATGATATTTGGAAACCACTGGCTTCGTATCGTGAATTATTTAATAAGATTGGTAACAAATCTAAAAGACAAATATTGGAAGGCGAACCAGGTTACGGCAAGTCAACGCTGACACTACAACTAGCGTATGATTGGTGTAATAACATTTCTAACTCTCCGATAAGTAAAGTAAATGTACTAGTTTTCTTGAGGCTAAGGCAGTTAGGTGGGGTTCAGTCAATCTACGATGCTATTAGAAAATTTATCTTAGCAAAGGATTCAAAATTTACCGAAGATGATGTGAAATCACTTTTAAATAAATCAGGTTCAGTGTTGCTTATCTTGGACGGCTACGATGAGTATCCAGATCAAGATAACATGGATACAGATGTATCTCTCATTATTAAGAAAGATATCTTGCGAGATATTGATGTGATTCTGACAACACGATCTTCCTATCTACCCAAGCATCGTGCACCCCAGACCAGTCGAGTTAGATTGAGAGGGTTCGACGAAACCGCACGTGATCAATATATTCGCAAAGCGGTCGTAGGCGACGATAACGAAGACGAAATTGAGAAAATTAAGCTAAAACTTAAACAAAACCCCGTTCTTGGAGATCTGTGCGCGGTTCCATTGTTTTTTGTTATGTTCGCTCACATGACTCACGAGAGCGAAGACTTTGAAACTTTTCACTCAGTCACTGGCTTTTTCCGCTATATGATATCATGTTTTCATAGTCATTTGCGGAATAAAATGAGAGACGAAAATGTTCAAATGTCTGAGGCACATGAAAATGATCACAGCATGTTAGACGAAGTTGCTTTTAAGGCTCTCAGTGGAAATCGTCAACAAATCGTGTGGAAGAAAGAACAATTGCGTAAACTATTTGGAGAAGAGTTTTATGATCAATACATCCGGGTTGGTATTTTGGTTGAAGATGATGTACTCGATTGTGATGACGGACGAGTTGCAGAGTTTCACGCTCAGTACATCGTAGAGGTTAGATTCTACCATAAACTGTTTTGTGAATGGTACGCTGCACATTACCTTGCAAGAAATGTTTCGAAATTATCATCCGATGCTGATCAATTGCTTGGTAATCTAGATCCATATGATCTGCAGTACGTCTACCGGTTCGCATGTGGACTAAACAAAGAAGCGTCAGAACATATCATTAAATACTTGCAGAGAACCGACGAGGGACAAAAGTTTGCTATTTTGTGCATCCTAGAACAAGAAGACAATATGCAGAATCTTGTCGAAATCGTTACGAAATTGGTATCTAACAACGTAGAGATTCATCAGAACGATAGCAGGCTACTGCAGAGATCGACTGTACAAATTCTAGAGTTTGCATCAAAGAAAGAGGTAAACTCACGTTTTCTTATTAAATTATTCTGTTTAAATTTTAATGTTGGTTTATTACAGTTCCGGTAACTTCTGGTCATGATTACTGAGGAGAAATGTTTGCAAATGGTACAATTCATCAAATGAATGTGTTCATACTTTGAATTTTTTTTGTCTTCATATAAACAAAATTATTCATTCAGCTGTTAACATATATACATATGACTAAAAACGTGCTTGTCAATGAAAACAGGGTTATCATTAATTTACCAATTAACACTTCAATTTAACTCGACAACCGCAGTTTATGTTTTTTGAAACGCTACTAATATCAGTTATGTCAATTGCAACATCATAGTGAAATTGCTGCTAATCGCATACAACGTATCATTATGATTGCAAGACGTTTATTGTATCCTCTACTCATCACCATTCTCATCATCACCATCGCCAATATGGATTAACACTACTAATTTTGATCTGGTTGCCCTTTAAAATAATGCAATCGTTGAGCTATCTGAATAACAGTTAAGTAATGTTTTCCGTTACTTATGTAGGTCTACGATGATAACATTTTCTTGAAATATTTGAAATAAAAGAGCGTAAGTTACATACAAAATGTGTAGAAAAAAAGATAACTTGAGATTAAACGATGTTTTATTGTGGTTATCGTATGGTAAAATCTGTCATGTGTGTTTTTCTCTACCAGATTCCAATAAACTGCTTAAACCTAAACAAATCCTTTAAGGAGTGTGAGGAAAGCAACATTGTACTCCATTCTGGCCTCACGTTAACTTACCTATCAACTTTAGAAAATATACAAATAGAGATGGAGAAGGATGAGAAGACGCAGGAACCGAAGTCACTATTGGAGGAAGAAATCAAAGCAATATTTAAATATGTGATACGTTCTCGAACTTTTAAGAAGCTATCGTAAGTAGAATGTATAATATTAGTGCATATTTTACATAAGGAAAGGGAAGAATAATTCAAATACACTTACTCTTTTTTGTTTCGGAAGTTCAGTGCAAGAGCGGTGAATATTTGTTTCTCAGAAGATTATTGTATTTGTATTTCAAATTAAGTATGTATTGTGATAAAGAAATGAAATTACAATTTATTGTGTTGAAAGCTGCCTGAACGTATGAGAGTTGATAATTGTTAACGTCATAGGAAAAGTCTCTCGTAATTCAAAATCCAATAGCTAAGAATTAATCAAGAATTAAGTGTGTTGAAATACGATATTAGTTTCATTAAGAATGTTCTAATCATTGTAATGTTGAAATATATCTGAAAATAATAATAATAATGACACGTAAATGTTGAATTATTCGTTTCATTCTAAAAACAAACCAGTGCATTGCGAAAAGTTCACCGTCAATTGAAAGTAGTTGTTCCGACTGCCGTAGGTCGGATAGGCAGTTTTCCAACAACAAAACATTTGTTTGATATTTGGATGAAGCAATTTGAATTTTCCTTCTTAGAAGTTAATGAAACATTGATAAACGAATGATATCTCTAGTGTTCAGTTTAAAATCATATATTTTCCGTGCGAAGGAAACCAGTTAACATAAATGAATAATGACAGCAAAAGTGTAAACAGAAGAGACTCACAGAAGTAGATATGCAATACGTTGAGCTACTATGCGATACGTTTGAAACGTGCATATGAATAATTGTATAACTAAGCTTTTTGTTTATTCTCACATTTGTTTTACGAAATGCTTGGCGAATTAAGTAAGATAATTCAGGCTATTTTACATCCATGTTGAGACATTTTAAGTATTAAATATCCCCCCTCCCCCTCCTGCAGCAGAATAGAGGTTATTCCGTATATTCTACCGAAAGGTTAGTAAATAAAACTGATATGAAATACAATTTATAACTGTAGTTTTTTAAGCATCTTTGCGTCTTGTGTGGTGGGGGTGGGGGTGGGGGAGGGGTGGGGTAGATGCTACTGGTAAATGGAAATGATACATGAGTTGCTTATCTGTTAATCAGCGTGTAAAAGTGTATATTCTGTGTTTCGAAAGGTTATTCGAGTTGAGTAACCAGAGTATTTGTACCGGTAGTTTCCTTCGTGATACTGCATTGTATTTTTGTAACAAACCATCTACATATGCCCTTGTATTCCTCTGACGGTTGCTAGTAACAAAGCGATATTTAGTGTAAAACTATTCTTATTTGATTTTAACAGGAACCTTTAATACAAAAATATAACGGTTCAATATGTTTAACAAAGATGTGTTGTAATGATAGTTTCCCCGTTAGAATACAGTGTTCATTTGTATCATTTCTCTCGTTATTCTTTATTTCTCCTACAAAGGTTCGAAGATTGTCTGCTTCCTCTTACATTATCTTCGGACTCAATTCCTGCAGAGATGCAATCTAGATACATTAAAGGTAAGTCTACATCGTCAAAACTACTCAGTGCTTATTTATTGTTGACGTTTCTAAGGTCTCCTCGCATTCGTTTTATCATTAAACTAAAACTTCTGTTTTGGTTCAACCGTTACTTTATTATATCATTTTTCTTTAAACAACAAACTTTTTAGAATGACTAGATTAAGGATGGTAGTGACGATAATTGTTACACATTCATTTCATAAATACGACTTGGATTGCCTATGAAACAGGGTTAATACTGCATTCCTTGTCAGATTAAAAAACAAACAAACATTGGTTTACTCGGTTTATGCATAACACTTGGATAAGACGCTCTAATTGGCTTATTATATAAAGCCAATAAAAATCATTCACACCAGTAGAATCAATGTCGTCCTATTGCTTAATTCACACTTTTACTTTTCTGTCATCTTAGTGTTCTGGAATGACTACGGTTACATTCTGAATCTTCAATCCGGTGTTTGGAAGGTATGTTTCACTTACAGCATTTTTCTGTTACTGTGGTTTATTCTTGCACTTACTTTGATGTGTAGAAGAACAAAAATGGAACACTTGCTCCCATGTTGTCAACCTCAATTTATCGCGCATACTGTATATAACTATCAGCATGTCGGACTAACTTGCACAGTGCTTCTGAAGCTCCGTTATAACACGTAGAAAACCCGTACTAAATTATTCCCAAAATTGCATATCTTTGAAAACACTGATAATTGTATCATGGATGAAAAGATTGTATTTTTAAAATCAAGTTTGCGTATCAAACTTTATACCGGTTGGCTTACGAATATTTCAACAAGGAGTACTTGCTAATTTGTTTGCATATTCAAAGTTGTTAGTATAGCCGGCTAATGGTAGGATCTAATTTATTTACGGAACTTAGCAAAATCAAGAAAATGTTTTGGGTTTGGTTTTGGTAAACACAAGAGGTAGTTAAAAAATCTTATCCATGATACTCTAATGTCTTTTTTACATAAAATCATTTTTTAACAATTTTGCTAAGCATTGCGTGTCTCCAGTTGTAGACAATTTGTAAAATACTTTCAGCCTAAGTGTTGAACGTAGTTGGTCAAACAGAGTTGGCCTAACGAATCATACAACATAAGTAACGAGAAGGATAATTTTGTCCACCCCCCCCCCAAAAAAAAAAATGCTACCACACAGTATGTTGCATATTATCTTATTTGGGAATATGATCGTTAATTTGAGTGAGAGGTTAGAGGTTAGAAATAGTGTTATAGAATACACACATTAATTTAATAACAACGGTCTTGCGCAAATGAGAGTCATACAAAATTCTCATTTTGATACTTTATTTGCAATTTATGTGCGATTTGACCTTCATTGTGGCTGTTTATAAACATTGGTATCGGTATTCGTATCAGACCGATATAGGGATTGTAATATCGGATATCGACCTGACTGATATTAGCGATATCAGTACAGCACTAGCTAGTACCACGGGGGTTATATTCGGTATTCTTAAAAAGATGTAGCTGCTTTAGCTGGCCTGCTGATCGAGTGGACTGAAGAGAGAACCTACATCTCTTACAGTAAAGCAGGCTTATTTTTAGAATTTAAGTCTGACAGCCTTAAACCTTTTCCTGTACCGATAGTAAACGAATAGGACCATTGTTAGGAAGTATATGTCCGACGTGAGCAACCTCTTGCACAGTGCCCCACCCGTGTGTAGTGCCAGGTATCTGACCAGTCCCCTATTCCTGCCCAATATCCGCCACCCAAGCAATGTCATAGTGAAATTGACAAATATATTTTGTATTTGGTTATTTTGGAATCATCTATAAAACATTGTAATTTAAAAAATAACAAAACATAGAATAAATAGGCAACAAAACGAATTCAATAAATTGCCGCTTAACATTGTCAGCAAATAGTTTATCTAAGAACAACGAGACATTTTTGATGAAGAATAAAGTGAAGAATAAAGTGATCAAAGTCGGATTCAAGACTCACTGTAGTTGTTTGAACTTCTTTTTTTGCCATACCTTAAAGAAAATATCATAAATATCTCGACAAAATGGCTTGTAATTAAAAAGTTTCATTAAACGATTGCATATTTTCTCTCTGTTAACTTTTACTCGGCAATTTTTTGCTGAGAAATATCTGTCGAGAGGTAATCGAATTTTTCCCGATGTATTCGATGTAAGGATCTAAAGTCTATAAATAGGTATCATATTATTATTTGAATTTTGACTAACATTACTTTTGTGTTATAAAATCAGGTTGATAATGTAGATACAGTCAAGCGTATATGCACAGAGAACGTGAATATCTTCCGCGATGACAGTGAGTTACTACAGAAATGTACTATACAGCTTCTGGAGAACGCATCCTACTATGACGTAAGTCGATAAATGTGGCACGCCGTTTATACAACGTAACTTTGTTTTGTTTTTTTAAATAACAGGAAGACTTTTTATAGCACCGTAATTCATCATCAATGTACAATCAAAGCAATTTCTGTAAAAAAACATGTTGTTTTGGATGTTAGATAACATTACATCGTTAATTAACAAAAATATATATATTTGTCATATAATGACACTTAAATGTAGGTTTTAATTGCATAATGTTAATTAGTAACCGTGGCACGCCGTTTGTTCATTGTAGCAATCATGTGTTATTGGTAAAGTAACAGGATGACGTTACATAGTATGTACTTTTATCGTTAATGAACATTCCAGGCAATTTATGTAAAATAACAGGTCGTTTGGACGTGAAAGTAATAAAACATCGTAAACTAGCATTATCCATTTGTCGTAGAATAACAGTTGAGTGCAGATTTTTTCATTGCAGATTGTTAACAAGGAATAATTGTATTTTGCAGTGAATATAATGATTTCATATCCATTACGTAACCTTTTTTTTTTAATAACGCGTTATAACTGCTTTCTTTACAATTGACACACTCTGGGATACTGTCCAGTTTGTAATTCTAGTGAAGGTGTTACATACATTGTGTGCATTATGTGATTTCGGTACTTAATTATGCATTCAATATGTCTAATTAACATGTAAATTGCTATAAATATTGAAATATTATAATTCGAACGTTGGATGTACTCATTAAAACGTACTTTCGTGTTTTACCAAACTGTTTTATATATTACATCTAAGCGCAGGTGTCATTACCGTCGGTTTCCTACCGTTAACTGTTTTTAACAGTTCACTAATAGACTACGCACTCAATTTACTATGCGGGCAATAAGTAGAATGCCAAGTACTAACACTTGCGATGTGTTTTGTTGCACATAATTACTGATGAGGCATATACATATCAACAGTTGTTTTGGCCTCATCTTGGATGTAAACTGTAACAACACTATAATACTTACTTTCGCTAGTTTGACCAGAAACTCAATCACAAACATACTTAGGTTTGTAATGAATCAGTTTGGTTCATGTTTTATTATTGCATTCCACCCTCCGAGAAACAATGTAAAGCTTTTTATTTTGTTAAATTATCAATCGATGTCCCATTTTACAAATAATCAACTACTCACGTTGCATTACCAATTGTTGTAGTAGTAAATATTCCTATTTTGGGCAGTATCACTTCCTGCTGAAGGTAGCAACGTCGCTTGAACAGCCTGTGCGCGATCTCATAACAGTAGCGGCTATTGCACTATCACATGCAAAATTTTAACGATTTTCGATTGAGAAAAAGGATATGCGTGCCTATCGCTTTCGTCAGTAGGCAGTACATATCAATCGTTCTATTTTGTGTTTGTGTGTGTGTGTTGTTTGGCCATTACCAATAAGGGGGCTAATGATGACCTTCCGCTATAAAATAATAAATTATCCACTGAGTAGTTCAACAATCTTGCATTTTGCACAAGATGGATATCCAGTTTGTCCATATACTACAAAATACAAAGTCTCTGCCAATGAGAGGCGGTAACATGTAAGAAAGTACAGCCACAACAAATGAGATAAACATGATGAGCATCAGTACAGTACACATTTGACGATATAATGCTATACTGAAATATAGTACGAGCAGAGAAGGGCAACTCACTATAGAACTCCTCAAATCACATGGGACAGTTCTCGTGTACAACGAAATCAGTGTATCCAATTTGATTCTCCTTAATTCATTGCAGTGTCTAAACGAAGTATTTACGTTATGTCGTCCAATCATATTGTTCCGTTACGTCGCCAAAAAAAGTTTATCGAAGTATAATCAGCTCTTAATAATATGTCAGCTAATCACAATAAAAATGTGCTCGTCCAGTGGAAGCATTTACTGATTAAAAATCTACGAATCTCGACCGTTATAGCTCCAATGGAGGCAGTATTGAATAAGTCGAGACCAAACAATGAAAAAGAAAACTTAGGGTCACAGATTAACTTAAAATGGTTGGTAGTCTGGATGTCAGAAGAGTTTAGTTAAGTCCCAGCGCATCCGCAGCAAATCAGTCTGCAGGTGCCCGACATTTCGTTTGGAAAGCAACTTTAGCACTGCAAATTGACGATATAAAACATAAACTTACATTATCGGGTAACATACTCAACAACACCATATCGATGACGGATTCAACCGGCTACACCAAAACTTTAAACATAATAAATATAATATGCGGTTATTTGTGACCTGATTATGATATCTGTACGGTTTAGATATAAACAATTAATGCAGTTGATGCACAGGCATGTTGTGTAGCATCGAACACTTAGAGCGAGCAATATACAAACACAAGAGATGTTATACAAAAACAACACCTGCACGCATGCAAATGAAATACTTTATCAAATTGTGGGACTAATAGTACGTCACTTAAAAGTATTAATTTTGTATCAAAAAACTTAAGTAGGATTTTTTTCACAAAATTATTCATAACCTTCCTTTCAAATGTAAATTGACATTTCCGTCGGGAGAGGATAACATCAAATTACGTATTTTGTTTATGTTCCTAACAAACTACCCTAAATTAATACACTTACGCCGCAGTTGTACCGTTGTATTTTCGTTACCAAGGTGTTGTACGTTTACGTGCTAATAATCTGTTCACAATAACATTTTAGAAAAAAATACAGACCGAAAAAGAAAACACTCCCATAGAGATAAAGGCGATTTGCATTTGATATGATGAGCCGTAAATGTAGTGCTTCATAGATTTTTCTATACCTGGGTATAGAAAAAGAGTAGAATGAAAACATAATTTGCTGTTAAACAATGTTTTATTGTTGTTATCGAATGGTAAACATGTTTTGTGTTTTGTTTTCTACCAGATTCCGATAACCTGCTTACACCTAAACGAAACTTTTAAGGAATGTGAGGAAAGCAACATTGTACTTCATTCTGGCCTCACACTAAATTCCCTATCGACTTTAGAAAATATACAAATAGTGATGGAGACGGATAAGGAGACGCAGGAACCGAGGTCACTATCGGAAGAAGAAATCAAAACAATATTCCAATATATGCTACGTTCTAATGCTTTTATGAAGCTGTCGTAAGTAGAATGTAAAAATATTAGTGAATATGTTATATAAGGAAACTGAAGAATAATTCAATACACTTATTATTTTTCGTTTATGAAAATCAGTAAAAAAGCTGTGACAACTTGTTTCCTACAAGATAATTACATTTGTACTCAAAATGAAACATGGAATGTGCAAAACAAACTGAATGTACAATTGATAGCTGTTTCAAAGTATTAGATGTTGATGGGTTTGTACGTTATACAAAAAGTCTCTCGTAATTCAAAATCAAATTGTTAAGATTTAAACAAGAATTAAGTGAGTTGAAGAGATATTAATTTAATTTTAGGATTGTTCTCATCATTGAAATTTTGGAATATTTCTTACAAAAATAATAATAATAATAATAACACATACATTTTGGATTTGTCGTTTCATTCACAACATAAAACCTCTCATTTTGAAAGTTCAACGTGAATAGAAAATAGTTGTTTCGATTGCCTTAGGTCGGAAATACAGTTTTACAACATTTTTCTTTCGTTGGCGATGAGAATTTGCGGCTTCCATCTTGTATGTAAATTTAACATTGAGAAACGAAGTTATAGCACTAGTGTTGATTTTAATAATAGTGTTTACCATGCGAAGGAAACCAGTGAACGTAAAAGTTGTAAAGAGAAGAGACAGAGGGAAGTAGATTTTCAAAAAGACAAATTATTTTGCAATACCTTTGAAATATGTGCATAGAATTATAAATAACTAAGATCTTTGTTGATTCTAAAATATGGTTTTCGAAATGCTTTGCGAATCAAGTGACTCAATTTAGGCTACTGAATATATATTTTGAGAAATTTTAGTGTTAGCAGCAGAGAATATCTTCCTTATTTATATCCTATCAACATTTTAGTAATTATACCTAATACGAATTGTGATTTATAACTGTAGTAATTTAAGTATTTATTTCGGAAGGGAGGGGGTGCTATTGAAAATGAAAATGATACATCAGCTGTTTATCTGGTAATAAGCGAGTTGAGTTGTATAGTTCGTGTTTCAAAAGGTTTGGCGAGTTTAGTAACCAAAGTATTTGTACTGATAATTCCCATGTTATTTTACATTGTATTTTTCTAATAAACCACCTACACATTCAATTGTATTCCCTTAACGGCTCATAGGAATTGAACGATATTACAACTATCCCTTTTTTAACTATTTGACTTGCCAAATGTAAAGGTTCAATGCGTTTAACAGAGATGTGTTGTAATGATAGTTGCCCTGCTGGATTACTTAGTTTGTAACATTTCTCTCGTTATTCTTCATTTCTACTATAAAAAGGTTTGATGGTTGTCTGCTGCCTGTTACCTTCTCTTTAGAGTCAATTACTGCAGAGATGCAATCTAGAGACATTAAAGGTATGTCTATATCGTTAAAATTATTCAGTGTTTATTTTAGTATTGACGTTTCTAAGGTCTCCTTGCTTTCGTTCTTGTGATGAAATATGTAAAATCCTGTTTTGGTGCAGCTGTAACTTGACCATAGCATTTACTTTAAAGAACACACTTTTGAGAATGACTTGAATAAGGATGGCAGTAACGAAACTTACTACCACATTCACTTCATAAGTACGACTTGACTTGCCTATAAAAGAGATAATGCTGAGTTCCTTGTCAGATTGATTAAGATACACCAGGGGTTTACTCGGTATACTCATAACACTTGGATAAGACGCTCTAATTTGCAGTTATATAAAGCCAATAAAACTCATTCACACCAGTAGAATCAATTTCGTCCTATTGCTTAATTCACACTTTTACATTTCTATCATCTTAGTGTTCTGGAATGACTACGGTTACAGTCTGAATCTTCAATCCGGTGTTTGGGAGGTATGTTTCACTTACAGTATTTTTCTGTTATTGTGGTTTATTCTTGCACTTAATTTCTGTGAACCATTTGGGGAAGAAATAAAACTTCCTTCCAAGTTGGCAACTTCAATTTATAGCGCTCACTGAAATAATGGCGGAATATCAAATGTTTAATTTGGAATTGAGATGAACTGTTGGATACATTCAGAAATATTAAACTTGTTTCATATGCAAAGTGTAATGTAATCTGTAAATATCAGTCTTTAAAAGAAAAGCAAGCTCAGAAGATTGCCGTTAGCGTTCATATGGTTACGTTTGATGACGATTAAGTCAATTAGATATTTTAGCAGAAATCACCTAGTTTTGCGTTAGGTTATTACGTAAGCTCCTGTTACAAGCTACCTTCCGTTGAGATAGTAGAGACACGCAGCTATTCTTAGCGTACGTGGTGTACAGCCTGTATATGTACATAGAACGTAACACATGCTTGTTTTAGACATGTGCAACGTATGGAAGCGAGAATCGACCCCCACTGGTCGCAGCTCAGACATGTTATACTAAAGACCTTTAATTGATCAGAGCTTTATTGCAGGTATATTGCGGGGTTGTTTTAGTGACCGTTGATTGTACAGAGCTTTACTGTGGGAATATTTACGGGGTTGTTTGAATAACCGTTGATTGGTCAGAGCTTTTACTGCGGGTATATATACGGGGTTGTTTTAAGAACAGTAAATTGGTCAGGCCTTTACTAAATGTGTATCTATAGTTTTTTTTAGCAATTGTTGATTGGTCGGGATTTTTAGCAGTGTTTATATGGGGACTAGTGCTATTGTTGCGCCGGTAATCGTTCGAGGTATTGGTATCGGCCGATATTTGCAATATCAGCGGCATATCGGTATTGGTAGAATTTAGCCTCATTGACGATTACAGCAAACCGATATTGAACATTTTCTTTCCTTCAATAAAGCCACTTCTTGTAATTAAGATGATTTATTAATCTGTATTAAAAGAACCAATTTCTTAACGAACTGATAATTTGTTTTTCTTTTTGAAAATCAAGTATACGTATCACAATTGTTAACCAGTTGGTTTACGAAATATCAAAACACAAAGCACTTGCTAATTTTGGCTAGACTTAGTTGTCAGTATAGCCTGCTAATGGTAGGGTGTTCATTTTATGGAAATGAAAACAAATGTTGGTGTTAGTTTTGGTAAACACAGTTGTTAGTGAAAATTCTTGTGTCATTTCTAATGTCATTTCTACGTGAAATCAGTTTTATTCATCACATTATTTTATCTTTTAGCATGTTACTAAGAACTTTGTGGCTCCATTTGAGGACAGTTTGTATAACTCTTGCAGCCAAAGTGTTATTAAAAGTCAAACAGAGTAAACAATCATACAAAAGAAGTATCAGGAATGATAGGCTTGTTTTGTTTTTTTCATAATGCCAGCACACAGTCATATGTAAATCAATTTTTTTGGGAAGACGATCGTTCATTTAAAAAGAGGTTAGGACTAGTGTTATAGTTTATGCACGCATTTTATATTTAACAATTTCCGCAAATGAGAGTTTAAAAGTGGTTACTGTTTGTGAGTTGTGCAAACGACAATAACTTACAATAGCTGATTATAATGTTAATAGTTGATGTATTTATCCGTCATGACTTAAATTGCGATTTAACCTTCATTGTGGTTATTTAAAAATATCATTATCGATATTTTATCGGATCGATATCGGGAATATAATATCTGATATCGGCTTGAACCGATGTTGGCGACATCGGCACAACACTAACAAGTACAGTACCATGTGGATTATTTTCTGGGAACTTAATGAGATATGGTTGATTTAGCTGGACTGATGGGATGGATTGAAAAGAGAACCTACATCTCATTTTCCAGTAAAGCGTATAAGTTTAATCTGCCAGCCTTAAACCCTTTCCTGTGTTAAAAGACTAGGACCATTGTAAGGAATTCTATGTCAGGCCTGCCCAACCACATTCGCATTGCCCAACCCCTGGGTAGTGACCAACACATGAGCATTCCCCTATTCCTGTGCAGTACCAGATTACTGCACAGTGTCATTCGAGCAGTGTCATGCACACAGACACCTGTACAATATGCTACCCATAGACAGTGCGAGACAATAAGGAAAGCCCGACTCCTAGGCAGTGTATATATAATGTCAGGAATGCACGACTCCTAGGCAATGTGTACAGTGTATAGTAAGGAATACCTGACTCACAGAATGTGTATATAGTGTAAGGAACACACTGCTAGTCAGTGTGTAAATATGTACACTATTTAGAGATGTTCAAGTATGTAATGAAATTTTAAATATCCCCTTCAATGTTTTGTCTTTTAATGTTTTCCGTTTGTTACGCCTTTGCCTCTTACGCCCTTCCCGTCCCCTTCTTTCGACCAGTTACATGCCATGGACATGAGTGGCGTTATACATTATCATCAATCACCCATCTGATACTCATGGCCGTGTTAAATGATACAATGATGTAGCATATGTAAGAGCCCTTGATTCTGTTCAGTAAACTTTAGAAATAACTAACAACAAATACAAGCAGAGTAGCAAACATAGATTGCATAAATAACATAAATACAGGAAACACGGCTATAACACGTCGGTATGGACACGTAATTCAACTGTGGTTTAAAATATGTATTAATAGTTTTTGAGGTTTGTGTACTTGGTTTATGTAGATTTGGACGTCGTTTCCCTAATTTAACAATGCACTTTGTTAAATCTTAACTGATTACAACAAATGAATGCACGGAATCATCAATAATTTGTCATTATCCCATCTTCTGTAAAATATGTATTTTTTTTTTAATAAACATAAAAAGTTTGGCAAACCAAAAGAAGCTAATTTTTCAATACATTAGCCATTTCAAGAAGACAGGTGATAGGAAATACTGCAACTTTCGTGTTTGCCATAAAATATGGAATGTGTAAGAAATATATAAACAAAATGGCTCATAAGTAAAGAGCTTAATTAAACGATTGAATATTTCCTCTTTGTTAACCTTTACTCGGCAAATCTTCTGTGAGAGATATTTTGGGGAGATATTTGTTATTTTCGGAATCATTCGGAGTAAGTTTCTAGAGTCAGATATATGAAGTACATCTAATACTATTTAATATATTAAAATTAAAATTTAATTCAGCTTACATTTTATTTATTTTATACCATCAGGTTGATGATGTAGATACAGTCAAGCTTGTATGCACAGGAAACGTGAATATCTTCCGCAGTGACAGTGAGTTACGACAGAGATGTACTATAAAGCTTCTGGAGAATGCATCTTACCATGACGTAAGTCAGTAACTGTGACACGCCGTTTGTACAACATAACAACTAGGCTTATTATTAAAATAACAGGAATACTTTATATAGCGCGCATTTCCTTGTCAATGTACATTCTAAGCAATTTCTGTAAAGAACAGGTTGTTTTGGATGTAACAATACCATAACACCGTAAATAAAGATTAACCGTTTGTCGTAGTATAACAGTTGGATATGGTTATAATTGCAAACCGTTCTTTTTGAAAAACTGTCTTTAATGCCCTCGATTTATGTATAGAATGCCGAACATTGATACTCCCGATTGTATGATAGCATACAAATAATATTGGGTAATATGTATGTGTCAACAGTTGGTTTAGCCTCATATTGCAAGTGAACTGTAATAAGACTATGCTGCAGACGTTCGCTATACTTTGTCCAGGAAATCAATCACAAACATATTTAGGTTAGTAATCAAACAAGTCGGTTCATTAAATGGTTTGGTATTTCATTCCACTATCCGAGAAACCACGTAAATATTTTTATATACGAGTTACTGTAACAATCGGTGTCACATGTTTTCGTTTATAATAATCGACTGCACCTTTTCATATTTTTATGAAGGAATTAATGATTTGCCAATATTAATCCGTTTCTCATAGCCTTGAGTATTGGCTTTATTGTCACTTGTTGGAATAGTAACTCTTCCTGCTTGGGGTAGTAGCACTTATCTCAACGCGACCTAAAACAGTCTAGACGGATCTCAGGACACTAGCAAGTGTAGCAACAACATATTGAACTTTAAAAGATTTTGACTGAAACAAATGTTATACTTGCTTATCCTTTTTCGAAAGTGGGCAGTGAATTTCTATTTTTTTGAGTGTATTGTTTCTGACATTAACAATAGAGGACTTATAATGACTATCATCTATTGAATAACAAATTATTGGCTAAGTAGTTCAAAAAGCTTACATGTTTGCACAAAATGGAAATGCAGCTATTCATACACAGAAAACTGGAATACTCACTAAACTAAGTAAAGGTAGTACCCTGATTTAACTCATCATGGCTAGTAAAGGTACAAGCTTCTAAGGTAGTGAAATTACGTATTGGCTAGTAAATGTGCATGTTAGACGGTAGTGTAATTAATCACTGGCTAGTGAATTTACACATTAGCATGTATTTTCACTCGTTCGCATTGTTTCCCTTTTGCATTTTTTCACTTGCCAAACCAGTTAATGTACACCTTTAAAGGTGTAAGTGTACAATTTATGCCATTTACTAAGCTTGTAGTATTACTAGTCTCAAATTGACACAAAATAGTTCAAATAAAGTAACAAAAAACAAAACCAAAAACAAATTTGATGCTTTTACAGAATATATTCTCAAGAACAAACATAACCTGCAGATAATAAGATTATCGATCAGTTAAGAATAGTGGAACATGAACAAATGTACTTTTCTGTATCACAACACATGAGCAACACATGGTAAAAGAACGACTTATCTTTCTACTTACAAAAATGTTCCTCTTTTCAAGACACATTTGGAAAAGACATGAAACTTGGTTGACATATTCGATAACAATTGGCCCATGTATCTGTATAATCAATCGTATGTATAAATAATCTCAAAAAATTGTTGCCTTACTTATCTACAAAACTGACAATACGGCCGAAACCCATAAACCCATGTGGGATGTCACACTATGCAATTTAACAATGCGTTAATTAATGTAAATGCTAAGGGCCGCGTGATGAAAGGAAGTCAATGTCTTATTTGTCCAAATTTGTGCGAAAAAGCGATTCCCTACTCCTTAACCGTAAACACGATAGGCATTCAACTTGGTAGATATATGGCTAGTGATGCATGGGATGTAGCGTCCCACATGACCTATGACGCTATAGGGTCAAACCGTAGATGTCAAATGCCACATAACCAAACAAACAATATTATACGTGCATACCAAAATGACAATGTAGCCAAAGCCCTTCCACCCGGTCTTGAGTATCAGACTATGCACACTTACAGCGAATTCATTAATATAAAAAACAAAGGTCAATGATGGTAAAAGGATCAGCTTTCATTTAGACACATCTAGTGAAGCTACATACCGAGTTTGAGATTCATGTATGTTGGCAATACTATGTAAGTCTAATTTTCATTTATTGACCTTTGTTATGGTTTGACCAGCAATTGAGTTAGCAATGTATGTATAGCACACAAACATTACATGGAGCTCTCAGCAAGGAATCAGTAGGCACAACCGAACTGTTTACATACTCAAATACAATGGCTTAATAAAAAACATGATGAGCTATCTGTAAAAAGTAAATTTTCGATATGCATAACTCTTTCATGACACTAGATGTGAGAAATTGTAAATGTACAAAAACATGCATGCATATGATTCTGTGATGAAAGAACATATAAACATAATCCATAAAAAACAAATACACTTGAGGAAGTTGTTCAGTCAAACAAATAATAACATTTCACACAGTAATTATTTTGCCAGAGAGGCCCCACCCCTCACTTTTGAACAAACTATCAAGACGGTGCTATAATTACTGTACATAGAGAACGCATTTTCATGAAATGACCACTAACCCAAAATCCATGAACACTCCCAATGAAGCACTAGAAAAGTATCATTATGACAAACAATCAAGATTGTGACATAAACTAGAGCACCAATGGTGCAGAGCTCACACATGCATAAGTTCAACTAATGACCCGTCATCCAATATTCTTTTTCAATTTTTTTAATCAAAATCCTTCACAGCATGTATGATGTCCGTTTAACCATTACAATTCACAGACACATTATATGACCTCAAAGGACCCCTTGCTGACCCCTGACCAATTGTAACATGTATGCATATGATAAAAAGACCCAAAATGACCACTACATGACCATTGACTCCAACAGTGAAGTACCACCAAAGTATCTTCCAGACAAACACGCAAGACTATCCCACAAAAACTGAAGAAAAAGAAGCGTTTTCAGTGTTTTCGTATAATTACCCCTAGATGACTACTGACCGAATATCATGATGACAAAAACTCAAGACTGTGCTACAAACCTCTGTACTAGAAGTCACATTTTCAGTGTTTTCCTTACATGACCACTGACCACAAATCCATGAACACTGCTAATGAAATACGTCCACATTATGACAAGCAATCAAGGCTGTGCCATAAAAACTGCAGGAGAAGAAGCATTTACCCGAAATTCCTGATTAAACACTCTGAATGAAGCAATACCCAAGTATCATTATGACAAACACTCAAGACTGTGCAATTGAATCTGTAGTAGAAACATTGTTTATATTTCATTGAATGATCAAAAATGACCACTGCCTACAAACCTCTGACCACCACTGATGACTCATTACCATATCCATCATTGTTTCCTAGTTACATCCAATCCTGTCAAAGCATGTACATATCTACATGGGGTAACTTTCAAACATTGTTGGGTGTAAGATAGATGAACAGAGTGATAGGCACAGCACGATCACAATAAGCTAAAATTGTAATCGATTAGAGTTTGCCTCATCAAGATACACATATTGGACCTTCTGCACTAAAAACACTCACTATGTCGAAAGACTGCTGTTGAATAACAGCATGGATTCTCTTCATTTGTATTGATTACAATGTCCTGTATATATAACTATAATTTGTTCCAATAGTTCAGATTATTATTGACACACACTGACATCCTCTCCCCCTATCAAGCTTTGCCTACAAATCTACATAGCAAATATAACCCAGGTGCCATCTATATCCCCTACAAAGCTCTATTTTGTAAGGTAACTGTAACTGTTGCCCACTATGTATTTTACCTCTATCACAATGGGATTAGGTTCGGCAACTTTCATTGGTTGCTTCCTGTGTCTTATTAGGCCAATGATTGACCATGACTCCAGTGAGACAGATTTAACTTGATTACAAGCCAGCGACACAGACACACACACTAACACATACGCCGATCAAAAAGTACATAGCTGGGCTCAAAGAATGGAAGCAGAGCTAATTGGGCAAGAGGCCCGCCCCCACCTCTTCTTTTCTGCTGAAACATTCAACAAATATAAAATGAATAGAAAAAATAGATATCACTCCTAAATGACCCCAGTTTGAGTGCCGCTCCGACCGTTGTAGGCCCTCAAATTGGCCCAATGACTCAATTCCATCTTCGGAATACATCAAATACCACGAAATAGCATTAAAAATGCCAAACTTTTCTGTTGCTCTTTACCATACCTGTGGTTGAATTGTATGCTTGCTTGTGATTGTGAGTTAATGGGCCATTTTGGTTTGGGATGGCACCCCTCCAAATATCTGGACCAGTTCAATCTTTACATAAAACAGGAGTGTTGCGCACCACTCTATCTCTGAATCAAATCATGTTCATACCGTCACTTGTGTCTTCCCTGGCCAGCATAGGTATATTCTTCAATCAGAAGTGTCAGGATATGTAACGACAGAGAAGAAAGATCCACCTGAGACAATACAATTGTGTAAGGCATAATGCAAGGCATAATGATGATAATACAGTTTGTAGTTAAGATGAACACAATGTGATTTGCTGTGTAAGTCATGCCAATATGTCTACATGATGTGTTAACTTGGTGTGTTGTCAACGCATGGTGAAGTTGATGCAGAATAGCGTAGAATTTTATGGTGCATGAGCCAGTAAATTATGCTATGGTGAAGGCCTGTTGCAGTTGAGGTGCTAACCACTGGAAAAGAGACTGATAATAAAGATATAAATAATATGCAGTTACAACGTAACAGGAGGGGGTGGGAGGAGGGGCTTGGAGGCTCATCTTCGTTGTGATTAAGTGGACATACCAATATCATTTTTTTTCTGCGCGCCTCACCAGCGTTCATTCTTTTTTGAACGAGGGTGCTAAAAGGGTATGTTTCACTCCCTCAATATATGTCAATGCAGAGAATACTTAACGAATAAACATGGTGTATCTGTGTAGTGTTAAGCATCTTCGTAGTGATTAAGGAGATTCTAAACATTCCAACATCATTTTTTTTTTCGCGCGCACCTCACCAGCGTTCATCTTTATTTGTATTTGGCTATGTCTTGTCGCTCATTTTCTCAGATAATCACATCGCGGAATCACTTTCAATCCCAATGATTTCATTCATACATTCACCACTGCACCCTCCTCTATTATGCTCAGGTACTACGACCATCCTTTTAGTTCTTTCGTTGGCCTATACTAGGCTGTCACCCATGTTCAGTGTTTTCCTCTCAGTTAGACCTATTCGATGTTGTATAGGCGGGACAGTAACTAAGTTAATGACGTATGACACGCCCTTTAATAGCCAAGTAAGCCCATGAAACAAAGTTTTTCCAGTACATACATTGTGTACACAAATTTAGACTAGTCCAGTACTAACTTTGTGCCTCGACACAGAAGCAGTTGACAAATTAAATTAGGCCAAAATTCTTCCAAACATAGACCTAGGCCGCAGTATGGATCAAAATATCCAACTGTGCAAACCGAAACTGCCATAGGCCTACTGGCAGGTATATATATTAAAAACATACCCAAATTGTTTTAGGCTTAGCTAGCCTACCATAAGGGGCTTAGTAGGGGTAATTTAAGTGGTGCCAGAACCAGGTGCTATTTCATAAAAACTGTGATTTATTGTGTAATATTTCAATGTCAATGGAAATTTTTCACTGTAGCTGGCGGAGCCTGGAGCCCAGCTAAAATCACCCCTGGTGCCGGAAGCCTTGCCTAAAGTTTTTTTGTAATTGCACGCACATAAAAAAGGGACGTCATAATCAAAGTGACGTCAGCCCGTCCCCGCCTATAGAGGACTTGCATCGACGTCACAAACACCACAAGCATCCACGCACAGTCGCTCCATCACAATGCAGCGACTGTGCGTGGATGCATTCCTGCAACCTAGCCTAACACTATACAGTAACATTAAAGTAGCAGTGTAGTGTAGGCCTAGGCACATTAGTGCGGCTACATCGAAATTTGCGCAACTGCATCGTAATTTGCACGGTTGGAGCTTCAAGGTTCATTTTTTTTTGTGCCGGGGGACTCTGGGACCAGGCTGCATTTTATGTTATACTCACGCCAAAGGTACGCAGTGAATTCATTTTCTCTACGCCAAGAAAAAATGTAGCTCAGTTGCCCTGAAACAGCACAGTAGAGTTATATTACAGTAGAGTACTTTTACTGACAGATTGTAGAGCGAAATAGACGTGTAATATTACAAACATATAATGCTCGCAATTAAATTTAAAGGCAGTGAATAAGTTCTGGTTTGAAATTTTGCACGCTGCAAATCCTATACAAATATTTCGCTTGCGCCAAGGAAGATATTTGAATTCTACGCAGGTACGCCAAGTAACATACATTTTAGTTCATTATTCGCCGCCGTACGCCACAGCCTAAAGTAAGTTCCACGCTAAAGATCATCAGTTCAGAGTGCACGAAATGCAGACTGGCCCTGGAAGGGCACTATTTTATGTGTGTGACGTGATGAGCAAGACCTACCTCTATTGATATGTTAGATGTCTAGAATTGCTTTTGGTATTACTTTCTTCTTCATCACTCTGCATTTCTGTGGGTTTTACGCCATTTCATTGCACAGAGTAGGCCTATCGTATTTTAGCTTAGGCTATGCCTAGTATTGTAATGACAAACAGTATATGCCTAGTCCTACCAAGTCCCAACTCATCATGCAGTAAGTCATAACGTTATGCTATTTTGTTGATGCCTTGTACGAGACCCCGCTAACTGGATAAACTTACAATTTATCAATTTAAGCCTAAATAAACATAGGCTATATTCTTTCTATATTCTAAGCGAGGCAGATCACGGTAAACGTAGAGTTCGGAAGGATACAAAAATATACTACAGTATGTACAACACTATAAACCGTGCGTAACATATATTTAATCAAAAGTACTACCTCGTGGCCAACAAAAACTAGCCTTCCTTTTCCAGCGGGCAAGGGCTCGCCGACAGCTAACATGCATGAGTGAACATAAAGATTAAACTATTGTTACAAAAGTAAAGGGCATCATTCCTATATCGTCTCAGCATTTCGGATATACTGTATGCAAATGAATGATAAAGGTTAAGGGTGAGAGTTAACTTAACAATTGAATACAGTCGTTTGTTTTTCCATTAAAAAATATAGTGGACCATCAGTCTTTATTATAAGATGTTAAATTGTTATCACTAAGTACCATATTATTGTGTCAACACTTACCTTTCCCATTGCACTTCAGAAAATCTGCCTGTTTGTGTTACATAAAAGAGACAACTAAGAATCAATTTTTGTTGAGTTATCAACTTACAATTACTTGACATTTCGACAACAAAACTGTGGAGTTACAGTGTTAAAATAAAAAGTTGTGTCGAGTTGCCGACTTACGCTTACTTGACATCTCGACAAAATATGTATTTTTGTCAAATTACCGACTTTAGATAACTTGAAATCTCAACAAGTGCGTCTTGACAAATTGATGCATCTCAATGAAACGTATATTTTCATAATTGTTGGGGTGTAGGGTGGGGGGTGGCACGTATCTCCCTCCGTGATTACATGTCTGCCGCTGAAACTGAGTATAAGTCTACGAATGTTCCTGCGTGAAAGGCCAATGATAACAAATTCAATTATGTTGAACAACACTTTCACCCTGAAGTAATTTTCTGCATCCTATTGAGTGTCGCGATCTAAGAATAATGATTAACATTGGTGTAGACTATCATTATGAATAACAATGGTAACTAAGTTAGTGTTGTTCAGTTAGTAACTCATTACTGTGGTCACCGACTTTATTTATTGACCATCACGGAATGACTAGATTGTACAATATGATTAGTAATAGTTGTGCTCAAACACTTGACTCCATTTATAATATCAATATTCTTTAGCAAAGAGGCCCCTTTCCATCTACCAGTGGGAATAGGCCCCTTCAAAATGTTGGCATTCGAAATTTAAAAAAGAGACATTCGGATTTCGTAAAAAGAATTTGGAATAAAAAAGTCGGCATTCGAAATAAAAAAAATAAAAAACGGCAAGCAGATTTTGCAAACAACATGCGGATTTTGAAAGACAAGAAATGATATTGGAATTCAAAGAACGGCACGGAATTTGAAAGGAGGCATTCGAATTTTTGGCATTTTTGTGCCAGGTGATTGCTCCATCTTTTTTCGCCTTAATTCATCGTGGTGCCTAAAATGGGATAACATCGTTGTTTTGTCCACTCGTAATCAAATTTGATAAAATAGAGTATATAAAACGAGTTTGATATTGTTTTTATCTTGGCCCTTTACTTGGCCCTTTACTTGGCCCTTTACTAGTTTTTCGAAGCATAATTTGTGCTATGTACAGCTATATATGATGCTCAGCTAATCACCATGAAGTCAGTTCGTCTCGTATAAGCTTTTACTTAACATAAAACTGCGTATATTGACCGTTGTATTCAAACTCCAATATGCACGGATAGAGGTAGTAATGAATAAATCAAGACCAACCAACATAATGGAAATTTAGCGAAAAATAACCCAAGGAAGAAAGTCTGGTCGTCTGGGTGTTAGAAGATTTTATTCAAGTAATATCGATGACGCAGCAAATAAGTCTGCATATGCCACACATTTCATTTGGAACGCTATTTTAGCACTGTTAATTGACGATACAAGTACATAAACCTACAATACCGGGTAACATACTCAACACCATTCTTATCTATGAGCGGATTCAACCTTTTAACACCATAACTGGAATCTGCGGTAACAGGTGACCTGTTTTTGATATGTGTACAGCAACGTTTAGACAGACTACCAAATACAGTTAAAACATTGGATGCACAAGCACGTGTTGTAGCATCGAACAATGAAAGCGATCACTGTACAGTTAGATAAAAAACAAGCGATGTTATATATAGCAACAACAGTATCACTCATGTGAAATGCTTTATCAAACTGTGGGACCCATTGGATGACACCTAAATGTATTTTACCTACAATATGCTTCATAACATTTTTACAAATTTCAAGATGGTGTTTCCCTTATTTGAGTGTAAACCAATATTACATGTATATTGATATTCCTAACATACTGCCCTAAAGTAATATGTTAACGCCGTAATTGTACTGTTGCATTTTCGTTCCAGTGTGTTATGCGTGTAAGTGCAAATATTATGTTTACAATAATATCTTAGAAAAAGAAAACAAACAGATAAAACAAACTATCAAAGAGATAAAGCTAATGTCGACGTAGTAATCTGGTTTGTTTATATACATCATACGTGGGACATATAAACGATGTGTTCTTTGATGATAGCATACTGTCATTAAAATGGAAATACTGGTCGACCAATAAAGGCTGTAAAGGGGACCATTTTGTACAGGCAGAAATTGATTTAGTCTAGGAAAGCGCCAGTGCTTACGCATATTTACTTTCTGTGGGTGTTAAATAGTACTTACAAACGCTTGAACCTCATACCACTTGCAGTGTTAAACAGAATTGAGGAATCCTTCCAGAGCCTTAAGTACGGAGCCCCTGAAGTAACATCTGCAAAATTGTCTTTCGATGAAAGTAGCTCGAGAACATTTTGTTATACCGAGATACCCCGATTGAAACCTCGTCTACTTCATATGATACTTAACGTGTTATTATTTTCTTGTTGCACAATGGTTTTCAAGGGTAACCATCGATACAACTGTTACACAAATGCAGTATGGTTTCAATTTGTCACAACCAGTAAAATCTTTGACTTTTTTAATAATTGGTTCGTTTACTAAGTAGCCTAACTTTCCTTCATTCGGCTCTTTCATAATCCAGTGCTTGAAAATTTATACTAACGTTTTCCCCCGAAACGCCGTGTTTGGTTAGGTAAACAAACATGTTAGTAAACAATACTAAGATACAAGTACAATCTGTTAAGAGTGTCATAAGGAGTGCTGCCATTTTGTTCGCGTCTCTTCCGGAGCTCCGAACTAAATATTCCTGATATATGTTTCTTCCCAATCATACCTCTTTTCTGTTGATTTTCTCTGTAGTATGCTGCCGTATCAATTCAACCAAATATAAAGAAAAGTCAGAATGACACAAGCGTTCTACTCATTATACAAGTATAAATTAGTACAAACGAATAGCTTTACCCTTTAAACAAAATGACCAGATTGCTAATATAACCATAAAATGTGATTTGACTAGATGACGAATCATCACTGTAGCAATACCGTGTGGTGTATCAAAAATCCTTTTTTCAGCAAATCAAAGCACTCTGTATGTAAGAAGGCTGTGTCAACATATATGCACCTTACCTATGTCGCCTGAAATTATTAAGGTTCCTTACGACGTAATTTCGTCTAACGCCGTCAACAGTTAGCTTGTTCAAAGTAATTACCTCCTTAATGTACAGTTACTTTTGGCTGCTGTTCTATCTCAACCAATCACAGTGTATTGTGCTTATACAGCATAAGCGTCATCCTGATTTAATTATACGCTTCTTAGCTGTAGTTACTTCCGAACAATCCGTGCAAGCGCAAGCCTCATGAAATGAATATCAAACAATTATCTGGAAAATACAAGAAAATGGGAAAGTACTAAATAACCTACTGTTAGGTAACCACAATTCTACCGTAAATCATTTAGAAGTGACCAACGTTTAACACAGAGCCGAGCTTTGTGATAAAGCCGAGCTTTATCACAGGCAAGTAACATACTGCCTTTATACAGGCAGTATGTTACTTGCCTGTGATAATTTATTCAACTTTAGTTTCAATTCAAAATGATAGGCTACAGCCAATTGTATCAGATAGCTTTATCAGCTTCACCATTACAGCTGAGTCAAATGGAGACTTCCAGTGTTTAAATCATCTACAATGGAGCGGCGTCACTAGTTCAACAGAGATAGTGAAAAGAATATTATGTTAGAGAATACAGTGGCAAGAGATTATCATCAATAGAACCTTTATCCTCTGCAATATTGATGTTGTTGCTATGTCAAAGTTGTTACTTGTCGCTGTTTTTCTCTCTCTTCAAGTCTATTTATATAATCCTACGGCGGTTATGCATCTTAAGATAACATCTAACGATAGTCCTCAACTTCCATCACTCCCCACCAATTGTATTTCTCCGAAAGACGGAGGCTTAATTTTGAATGATTGTGCGAAACATAGGATACCAAATAGGCCTTGTTTATTATATATTAATAGTTAGTAAATAATTGTATGTAAAAACTAGTATTACAAGTATGTAACAAATAGTTGTTGTGCTGTGCGTCGGATATCTGCCGCTAGAAAACCAGCTAACCATAAATGAGACAAAGACAGGCGTAACCTATCTGTATTTATTCCTCACTTGTATTTGTGTGGTAAAACTATAAACAAAATAAAGGATACATAACAATACTAAAACATCACGAAACTAATCACTGAAATAAATGCGATAAAGGTAATACTCAGAACAGTGACATGTAACAAGCCGGTTATGACGCATATATGATAACTATGACTGAGTATGACAGAGATGAGAATAGACGTGGTTGAAATCTTATAACACCACTGGAAAGAGTGTTCCTTCACGTTAACTAAATGATTAAGTTATTAATCTAACCGATATCACCTAAGAACTGGACGACGAACATATCATAGGCTAATTCAGTAAATTAATG
>KN884188.1:82707-103598 GCA_000934455.1 Apostichopus parvimensis
ACGAGTGGACATAAGACCTTTTGCAACTGAACGACTTATGCACTGGTATTTTAATGTGGGAAAGAAGCCTTTATGCAGCTAATGATTTATACTGCCGTATAGGTATGGCAATGAGCTATAACTTGGTATGTCAAACTCAATTTGGTAAAAAGTGGGATATAAGACCTTTTGCATCTGAGCTCTTCAAATGTACGTTTACAATTTGCATAAAGTAGTTTTGATGTTTTATAATATGTTATATTATGCCAAGAAATTATGAAAATAGAATTTTGAGAATAACTGCTGCACAATCTTTAGCAAATCTGTAGCAGTTTTTAATCTATGAATGTAACATTGTGCTACATGCTCTACCAAATATAAGTTATTCCTTACAATAAGTGTGAAACCTCAAAGATGTCATTGCAGGAACGAATCTTACCTGAAACTTAATGTTACAAGGGCTGATTAAGGTGACTACCACTTCAAAATCATAAAATAGAGGATAAAATTTGTCAATTATCACTGGTTCCATGTCAACTGTATCCTTGAAGATATCACATCTACCCAATGTGTGACATCATTGGATAGGTTGGAATAAGTTTGTTAGGATTACATACACAGTATCTGTATGATTATCACTAGCTGCATCCATGGGTAGGAGGATGGGTTTTCCCTCTCACCCGGTCAAATTTATCTTTAAGAGTACCTTCATGAAAATGTACCAAATCTGAAGTAAAAGAAATGCAATATGGCTTGTAAGATCTGAACTGTTTATTGGACTGTTACTATAGACAATTTGCTTTTCTGTGCTAGTAGCTAGATTGATGGAATCGCCATCGAGAAAGTCCCACCACCGTAATTTATTATTACAACTTTGTTGGGAACTGCCTAAAAAGCTGGACATTTTCTAAAATTTCTAGTAAAATCCATCCAGACGAAGATAGAAGAAAAGAAGGGTATATGTCTGGGATAATCTGTACGTATGTTAAATTGGTGCTTATTAAATATAATTAAAATGAATGGACGTTTATTGTGAAATGACCTTTGATCTCATTATAACCTCACTAATTGCATTCATGAAATTATCTTACAGCAGCTCATCCAAGAATACCTTTCCATTCTGATAACAAATCTCCTGCAAAAATGTAGAAAAAACAAAACAAACTTTCCAAAATCACCCTTGAAATCTTGAATGGGGTAGGAGTGGGGGTGTGGGAAGTGTGGGTGAAGAGAAGGATTGAGATGAGTCAGTTTGAGTGGAAATACTTGCAAATAACATCTACTTGATTAAAAATTGTGCCCGAGCTCCAATTCTCTGCTCCCTCAACTTCATCCCACCTCACCTTCTCCCTACCCCATCCCACCCCACCCCAACCTCCACTACCCATCCCAACCCATCTTCTCCTACCCATCCCACCCCAACTTCCCCTACCTTCTACCCCATCCCACCTTCCCCAACTTCATCTTATCACCTCCCCTCTCCCACCCCACCTCCCCCTACCCCATCCCACCTCCCCCTATGCCATCCCACTCCACCTTCCCCCAGGGCCCACCCCATCCCAGCTTTTAATACCAGTGATTATACTACTCATATACATTTTCTTTGGATACTCTACTCCTGTTTAATATGTCACTGATGCAGACAGGCCTGCTGAGAGTATAAGTACAGTTTAAAGGTTTCCTGTACTGTAACTGTTAATTGTCTCTGGTCTGATATGATCAAGAACTATTAACAATTGAACCTGTCTTCTTTGGATAGTTGGACAAGATGGTTTGAAGAGTGCCACCAGTCACAATGCTGGGGGGAGCCGCCCTGGGTCCACCCAGGAAGAGGACCCACCCAGAGAGCCCACCCCGGTCCCCCAGTCAAGTATCTATATGATTGCTGTTGAGTTCTTGCTGGATGTCAAAGCCACTCAGGTATTAAACACACATCCTCTTTGTGTATTCAATAATATGTAAATATCCATGATGAGTATTATGTTTTCATGATGAATATTATGCATTCATCCTTAATAAGTTATTAAGAGGAGTGAGGTATGTTGTTCTATGGAAAATATGGTTTCATACAGATCTTGCAAATGAAATGTTATTCAAAATTGTATTATTTTCACTATTTTAGGAGGAATACTTTAATCACGTAAATATGGCTATCCCCAAACTTGCAGATGTTCAGAAATGATCACAAGCTTTCAAGAATAATTTTTATACTAATTTTTAAAATAAAATTTAGAATACTAACTTTCTCTTGCTTGTTACTGAAGAGCTTTGAGAACAAAGTCAGTTTTGGTATTTTTTTTTAAATATAGTAAGTTAATTTCACTTTATTAAGACAGTGTCGAGCAGTTGGTGTTGGTTCCCTTTGTGATGATGGTCTCTTTTGCTTAAAGTGTGAAGAGGTAAATTTATCCTGCCTGCTATCCTCCTGCCATAACTTTGGAAAGTGGTACTTGTTCTAGCCTGGGGGGTGGGGCAGTTGGGAGGGGGGGGGGAATTATTACTTATAATTGCATCGTACCGCAAGAAAAGTCACTTTTATAAAATTAGGGAAAGGTTCAGCTTTCAACTGACCATGATCTGTTCTCCAAGTTCTTCTATTACAGTCATGGACTCAACTGAAGAAAAGAGAAAATGACAAACTTGAGATATTCAAATTGTCTCTCTCTCTCCCCACAAATTTAAAGAAAGTGGTTTATTACTAAAGGCAGCAAAGTAGTAATATATTATTTTATATCATTAGGAATTATATTAATTCATTGCCTAGCAGGGGGAATATTTGGAAAATGGAAATTAACTTTTTGGTATACAAATATTTGATATACCAAAGTTTTTTTCTGACTACAGTTTAACAAAACTGCATATATATATATAACTACAAGTAAACTCATAATTTTTTTTTCAAATCTAAGTTTTGTGAGAGGGCATTAGCTCATGAGCTTATTCACCCCTCTGGAGGACCAACCAAGTTGTACCATGTTGCACTTGCAAGACTACACCTTCAGAAGAAAGAATACCAGGAGGCAGAAGATAATTTAACCAAGGCACTGGTGTTAGACTACCAGGTAGGTTTATCTACTAGGACAGATGATATCAGCCTCTTTAAGTATTGACCTTATTAAGAATGAAATAAAATAATACTTAACAAATTAAAAGAAAAAAAAAAGGAAGCTTAATGGTATACCTTTGGTCTGCTAAACTTGCAGAAATGGTGGGTTTAGTATGAGTCAGGGGATGAGAAAGTGTTAACTCAGGGGATTGGATTGTGTTAACTGAGGGATGGGATGGTGTTAACTGAGGGGATGGGATGGTGTTAACTGAGGGGATGGTGTTAACTCAGGGGATTGGATTGTGTTAACTCAGGGAAAGGGATGGTGTTTACTCAGGTTAATAAGTTTACCACTTCATCTAAACTCAGCTTGCAAGAATGCTTTTGATCTTAGAACATGACCCATTACGGTTGTTTCGCTTGGGTTTGACCAGTCTACTAGCCATTTCTAAGTTAAATTTTTGAATGGGTTTTGTATTTTATTTCATCTACATTGAATCCCTCATTGACTTAATTGACTTTTGAGTTAGGTACAGAAATCAAGAGGTCAACATTTTGACTTGTTTTAGGAAATTGCTTTAAACAAGTAGCGCTAAGAGCATTGCAGAAGGATGTGTATTTCCTGATTTATTGTTGACCCTTTTAGTAAGGATTTTGTATCCTTCCTTCTCCTTGTTAGTCTTGCACAAAAGTTTACTTTGATTAAACTAGAAAGAACTTGGAAACTTGAAAAAAATGTTCACCAAACTTAACATAATTTTGATACACCCTCCTTCATTTTGTAGTAGGTGTAAGGGAATCTGGCTTCCTTTCTCTTCAAGTTTTCAGCAACGTGCTCTGCCAGGGCTCATATCACATGGTCAATTAGTGTTGTCGTCCTGAATTTGTTTATCTCCCTTCTGAAGTTCATTTGTCTTGAAATATGCTCTCATGCGTCCTCACGTTTCAGAGAAATGACTGCAAAGGACATTTATCTTGTCAGTATTTCTTCCATCTCGAATAAACCAATTCCGAAGCAGTGATGTATCCGATTAGGAAGAGTCGATTTTCATGTTTATGGAAATGTTTTGGCATCAGGGGAACAGTGTCGAATTTTGTACTTGGATTATCTTTGCGTACACACTATGTTATTGATACTGACATATGAGTAGTGTGAAGTAAAATGTAATTTCAAGTTTAGTTCATACATAAATGTATGTGCTTGTGGCGGAAAAAAAAAAAAAAAATTCAACCTGTTGAAATGCATTATTCCTGCACATTAATTTATTAAACAGGATCCAGATTCGTGGTCTATTATGGGTCACCTACGGTACCTCCAGGGTAACCTTAAAGAAGCGAGAGATTGCTACCAGAGGACCTTATCGTTCATTGCTGATGCAAGGGAAATGCATTCCATTTATCTTAGACTTGCATCCATCTACCTCCATGATACCGAGGTGAGAAATTATCCGGTGAAAAGTGGTGATTTGTAGGACTAACTCGCTATGTATGATTATGTTGTCATTCTCACAGGCCTGATGAAAGCTGGGGCCGGGGTGGGGGGCAGGGGGGTCTGTATTCTTTCTGCACAGCAGCAATTTGTGTTTCTTACATACTAAAGCACATGAGTCTACTGTGCAATAGATTCACTAATGTTGTAATTGTACTAAGTGACTAGTGTGTTGTTCTGTATGAATCCTTATTATTATGAATCCTTAATATGATTATTATGATGAATCCTTATTATGATGAATCCTTATTATTATGAATCCTTATTATTATGAATCCTTATTTATTATTATGAATCCTTATCATGATGAATCCTTATCATGATGAATCCTTATCATGATGAATCCTTATCATGATGAATCCTTATTATGATGAATCCTTATTATGATGAATCCTTATGATGAATCCTTATTATGATGAATCCTTATTATGATGAATCCTTATTATTATGAATCCTTATTATTATGAATCCTTATTATTATGAATCCTTATCATGATATGAATCCTTATTATGATGAATCCTTATTATGATGAATCCTTATTATGATGAATCCTTATTATGATGAATCCTTATTATGATGAATCCTTATTATGATGAATCCTTATTATGATGAATCCTATTATGATGAATCCTTATTATGATGAATCCTTATTATTATGAATCCTTATTATTATGAATCCTAATTATTATGAATCCTTATAATTTCTTAGTACTTCTTCCCAGTTCAAGTTGTTACAATTAGTCAGGAGCCAGCCTAATGAGTTCTTGGCGATAGCCACTCCTTACTATCTCAGCACAAAGCCGTATACAAGTTTATGCTACATCAATTAGAGTCCACGTACTAATTAGCAACATTACCATGACATTTAACTATGTGATTATCAAAGAGCCGTTCAGGACTGAAAGAATCAAGGTTCCTGACCAGAATTACCATCTTAGCAGTTTATTTTATCATCTGACAAACATAAAAATGTTGCATTATGTTTTAATGTAAATCAGATATCATTATACCATCGTGCACTGATGTAATAGCCATGAGACTCCATACATGATTCATTTACCTGTTTGCTTTAGAAGAAGAACCTAGCAGGATCAAACCATCAGGTTTATAATGTTTAACCTACTCAGGCTTTTTGCAGCACAGATGAGCATTTATTGCTCTCTGTGATTCATTTACGATCTGAAATGCATACAAATGTTTTGTAAGTAAAAGTAATTTGGCAATTGATTTTGTTTTTGCTATAGAGCATAACATTTTTCTAAAGTAGATTTCTCTACCCACAAAAAAGGATTTTGTTTAACATTTTTCTTTTCCTTTTTTAGTTTGAGAAAGCAAAAGGGACATTCTTGTTGGCCTGCAAAAACTCACCATCATGTATCTCTTGGCTTGGTGTTGGAATTGCATGCTACAGGGTAAGAATGAGGACATTTGAAGAAAATTAATATAAATTAATATTATAACCTAGCTGAGTGTACATTCTATGTTTGTGGATTTTAATGGTATATTCTCAAGGCAGCGGTTTTGAGGTACCAATTATCTGTACGTATGAACATGCATAATGAGTGCTGATTTGGTTATCCTTTATTGTTTGTGAAAAAAAATTTGCTATTCATGATGGTGTTGTGAGCAAAAAGTATTCTAGGTTCTAAATTTTCTTTACCAGTTGCCCAGTTTATTGTCTTTCTGTGGGCTTAATGCAAGAATAATTTCAGTGCTTGCCAAACAAATGCACTTTTCCTGTGATACCCATAATTGGTTTCTTATAAAGGAACTAAGTTATTTACAATAACCCAGAATCTTACTCTCTTGCAGTGGTGCTAGAATGTATTTTCTGTTCATGCAGAATAATTCTTATAAAACCTTTGTTTTGAAAAGTTGTGAATAATTATCCTGGAAAAGCTCATTTCACTTTCATGTTGATTTTTTGAATAATTATTATCTAGCGATTTTGGACCAGAACCCCACTTTTGGGGTTGAATTAGAATTGAATAAGAAACCTGAGTGCAAATCGGTTTCACTGAATTGCCTGTCATTGCTAATTAGAGCTATGCACAACTTCAGAGCCATTTGACCTCTAAACTAGGCTACCTTACAAAACATTACATCATCAAATTAAAGCATCCCCTCATGATTTTTACTTAGAAAGTAAGGACTAAATCAATTTGGATTCTAAAATGCCCAATGATATTTTTTCAAATGAATATTAGCCCAACATACAAAATGCATATTACTCAAAATGTGTAACTTTTTGTCCATTAGTTGAAGTGAAACTGAAAATGGTTTTCAATATGAGAAATATTTGACTAAAAACATACTACTTCAAAATAAAACTACAGTTGTCGGTACAGTAGATAATGGTAGTGTTATTAGATTGACAGAGTTCATTTGAAATTCCTATGGGACTAAATAATGAGATCTGAGTTGAATAACTGACTTGATAATTCAAGGCCACCAAACTAATTAATCATTGATGTAAACAACCTGTCAAACACTTTTCATAGGCGCAGAACAAACATCTTGTGTTTCCATGGGGAATATGCTGAGTAGCTGCCAAGTTTAAACATAACAAATAACACTCCTGTTACCAATACCAGTATTTCAGATGAGAAATTTTGGTAATACATTTGTGAAAAAAAAAATTGTGGGTTAATCTCTCATATTGTACAGATATGTGACATATTTTATGGCTGCTGCCAGTTAAACCCTGTATCTGTATATTGAGTGGCCTGCACTTTTCTGCTGAGGAACACATGCTAGTGAAAGTAGGCTGAGTAAAATATGAAAGTAGGAAGTGAAGGAATTGTTCAGAGGAAATGCTATTTTTGATTCATAAAACTTGCATTCAATTTCTCTGTACCACTTTTAAGATATTGATAGTTGAAGTTGTCGCAGTCAGTTTTTGTTACTATAGAAGTGAACTTGAAGCAAACAGGTGTGATGTCATAGTCATTCATTGACAACAATAATTCTTTATTCTGCTCTATTCTTCACTCAAATATTTTGACCGTCCAAATTTACCTTTTAGGAACGTAAAAGGTAACAATATACCTATGAATGTGGTACATTCACATTCTGTTGCATTCCAATATTGAAGTTAGAAAAATTTTTGGTACAAAACGTTGCAAATTCAACTTTCAGTATTTCACAAATAGTACATAGGAAGTGAATGCAAATTTTACCAAGTACATAGGATATAATCCTTTTTCTTCAGTAAGAAAAACATTTACCCCAGTACCAATCCTATATCTGTGTATTTATGTGCCAGCAGTGTCATTTTCAGCAGATTTACTTTTTCTATCGCAGGTTTTTCTTTACCGCTATAGCCATGTCAAGAATATATCTTAATTTATAGAATAACTTCATTACTTTCAAGGTGATAATTGTATTACCCAAAAATGTGATTTTACTGTGCATAATTGGATACAGCTAATATTGTAGTTGGAATGAGTTGACTGCATTTTTTATTACATCCCTATCTTGTATTTTGATTAATAGCTTGGAGAACTCTCGGAAGCGGAAGATGCCCTTTGTGAAGCTAACATCTTGAACAACAGCGACCCTGAGGTGTGGGGATACTTGTCTCTTGTATGTCTTAGGACTGGGAGGCAACTAGAGGCAGAACAAGCTTATAAGTACGCCATCAAAGTCAGTCTTAAAGATGAAGACCTCCTCAAGGAAATTGAAGAGACACAGAACATGGTGGGATTTGGAAATCCTTCGTTTTGAATCTTAGAGGACTAACTGTTTGCTTTTTTTATCAAGTGTTCTTATGCATTTTCAAATTTTTCCTGCGTTTAATCCATTTCCCATATAATAACTATAGAGGGTGGAAGGAAGTCTTTCATTTCCGTCCGAAGTGATTCAAAGTTATTGGATAATATTCCACAATGTTTTCATTGTGCAGTGTTTATATTCAGTACATCGGTTTGAGCATTAAAGCATTACACGATGACTTTTAGGCAGTATTTAAGTGTTGATGTGTCACAGTCTGACAAAAAAAAAAGAAAAGGAAAATTTCCATTGTAGTAATGTTCCCATTGCTGTTCTGGTTTTCAGCATGCATGTATGTGTATGTGTAATGCTCCTTCAAGAATATTAATGTTATGACATAGTTATATGATTTGTAATAATTCAGTCAAACCATTTTTCTGTCAATTCATACAAACAACAGAGCTCCCATGAATGAAATTTAATACAATATTTTATTTGCAAATTTATAATACATTGTAAACATGTTATTGTAGAAATCTTTTCAAATTATTCTTAATTTACCAGTCAACTTTCTGTTGTTAACCTACTTACATGCATGACATAATACTTCCCTTCCCAAGTCTGTTCTATTTGCTTTCTGGGTTTGTAGTGACTGAAACTAGTCAATAATGTTTGGTTACAGGGTATACAAGCTACTGTGGCTTCTAACTGGCACCTAAAGCAAAGATGGTTATATATATAGGGATTGTCACCAACCAGGGGCTGGATATCTCATTTGGTAGAGCACTTGTATTCCTGAGGTCATGTTTTTGAATTCTCTTCTGGCCAAAAATGTCTTTGCTCTTTATAAATTGTTCGTAAACTTCCAGTCAGTTTTTCTGTTGTTGATTTACTTACTAAACATCAAATGTGTAACACAAATACCACCTGCTGTAGTTTTTTGATAACCTGCAACATATCAAAATTAATTGTGTACAGTCAGTCACCCTTTGATAATAGACTATTATTCTCTGAGTATTTAATTGGATGTAATGGTGTATATCTTTCATGTGTAATGTAAATACTTGACAAATGTAAAATACAGAGACTTCAAAGAGAAATTCACTGTTCTCACTTTTTTTTTGCATTTTTTCAACCAATTCCATTAGATGGTTGTTTTGGAGATATGTTTCGTCCGTAAGGACTAAACTATATTCAAACAACCTGCGTTGTTACCTTCCGATCTTCCTTAGACTTATTTTAGTTCCAAGAAGTGGACTGAAAGGGACAGGATGTGACATAGATGTGTACACTGCAACTGTTTCTCCAACAATGTCAATTACTAGTAAGCAAACAACAGTTTCTACAAGTGGAAAAGTCCCCAGTAAACAGTTAATGTTAGCTATATTTTTATACTCCCTTACAAAAACAAGTCCTGATGCAAACATTTTAAATGTTGAGTGGCATCATGTTTACAAGCTTCCTCCGTTCGGGTTATGGTTAAAGTGTACTCTCCACATCTGTAGTGCCTTTCTCATACATTGGATATAAAAATTGAGATTCCTAATAACATCGCAGTTTCTGCAGTATTCATAAATTTCAATGTAACAAACAGACATATGTGTCTTTAGTTTTTTTGCAGCTGTCCGTGTCTAATCATTTCGGAAATAAAACTTGCTTTGTTTAGTGGTCCATATGTATATAATGTTCACTGTAATGACTGGACTGGACTTCCTATGTTTTGTTTGGTACATATTTTGAAATTTTTTGAGAGTCATCAATGTCGATGTTTCTTGAAAACAAGTAAAATCTGACTATGCTTCTCCAATCAGGAAATAGCTAACTAATGATATGTCTGAATGAAAAGTTACAAAAGCTCTCTGAACAGACTAAACCTTACACTGATTAGTCCCTTCAGAAACAAAGGGCATATTTACAGTATAAACCTTGTCCATCCAAGGGGGAAAAGAAAAGAGACCAAAGTAGCTTGGTTTGCAAATTCACATGTTATGAACATTAGCCAGCCTCAACTGTTAATGACAATGACACCTTTAGTTCAAATTCTATTCAGCAAGTAGGTTAGGCTAGAGGTGACTGGACTCTGAAAAAGTGTGGTAAGTTTATGCAAAGCATGTTTCTTTAATAGAAAAACAACAACTTCATTTTAAGCACTTCTTGTGAAGTAAATGCAAGAAAGTAACAAACAGTGTCTCTTTAAGTGGATATGATGGCGAGAAAATGCAGCTGCAAATACAATGGTCTGCTTGAAGGAGAAAAAGATTGAAAACTTGATTGAATGAAGAATGCAACATATAAACAAATAAAAAGATAAAAATGATCAAGAAATGATTTGAAACTGGTATGATAGTTTATTGCAGCCTTCTCCCCCACCCTCCCTTCCCCCAAGTGACAGACATAATCAATCAAGTATAAAGGCAAGCTTATATAATATAAAATATATTTATTGTGTATTATTTACAAGGAATGGTTTCACTTCTAATGTCTGTTGGACTTTCTTCTTGATGGAAAACATCAAATTTACATGTAAACTATGTAAACCACAACAATGCAAGTTTGTTGGTATGACATGATCACAAATCTTGATAATTTCATACTGCCTAACATGATAGAAGGTTCCTTAACATCCTGGTGTTCCCAGGAGATGAAAATTAAGGTTTTTATTGTTTTCAATATTTTTTTTAACACAAAAATCCAATTTTGTATTGTTCATAAACAAAAGATGCACCTTTAAGTTTTTGTTGTAAAGTATTACTGAAACTTATATAACTAACATTTTTATCATTCTTAATTCATCCATTAATAAATAACAAAATGCCATCTCTTTTATAGTACTGAATAATTGTATTTGCACCTTGTCTTAATATTGCACTTTTCTTAAAGAGTCAAACATCAAATGACTGAATCTCTTTTATCTTAATTATTCTTTCTATACCTATCTATCCATTTTGAAACATTATAAAAATATATTTGGCAATAGGTCTTTAAAGCTAATTGGCTGTTATATTAATTAAATCTAATAATTTGATTTTACACCATAAATTGAATTTAAACTGATTGCAAAACATGTCAAAAAGGTTGCATATATGTGGATGGAACTAGGAGTAGAAATGAAGCAAAAGTTGAATAGTACTAGCTGGAATAAATCTGAAAAATATATTTTTAAAGTTTTACCTTGAAAACTTTAACATCATGTCATATTATAAATTCAGGTACTATGCTACTCAAGAAAATACACGCACTTAATATACTTAATAATCTTGATTCCTCGTAAATACAAAATGTTCAAATTAAAAGTTAAATCAGTCTTTAAACACTTACAAAACAACTTGTTATTGATTTTAGCAATTTTATTAGAATTAAATTTACAAGCAGAATGAAAAGAAAAAGGCCCTGCAACTGTAAAATACTCTTTTATCTTTTGTTTTTTTAAATATCATTTACTTTTACACTTCTGCCTTGCCATGTTTTTGCCATTTGAATGAGTTTATTTCACAGTGTGCATCTATATTGGTACTGCACCTGTTTCAAAGGATTGTGGTAATTTTGGTTTAGATACTAGTAAACTGTTACATCATCTCAATATAAATTCCTGGAAAACACTAACTACCATGACCTAACATCCAACTCAGTCCTCCCACTGATGCCCCGTAGGGTGCTCGCAAAGTGCTCCCCATTTCCCTGACAAAACTCAAATCCGTTTTGCAATCTGCCATTTAAATAGTTTTGGGCTGGAGGGTAAGGTGGAGGTGCAGGAAGGGAAGGGAAGATGGGAAGGTGGGGAGTGTCTGCCAAACAAACAACCATTTTTAATTTAATGGTTTTTGATATAGAGGGTGGGGGGGGGGTTACACTTAGAGGCCACTTTAGTTCTATGGGTACCAACTTACTTTTCCTCTGGAGGAATCATCTACACTTTGCTTATAAAATCATCTTTACATAAATGCAAATTTCTGTTACGATAGGAGGGGGTAAATTGCTAGGGAAGTGACAATTTTTAACTGACAATTTGAAAGACTCAGATACAGAACAACTAGTTGCATTTTACAAGACATAAACGGATACACACTCTGCAATACATTGCGGTTCTCTTCATTAAATGCTTCACAAGACTTCCATTTCTAGGAACAAACTGGAATATAACTTGAATTTTGATTAGATGCAACAATGACAGCTTAATTCTTTTCCAAACATTTTTTTCTTAATTGCACAGCATCTGATCTGTAACTTTAGAACTAACTTTGGATTAAATGTGACATCAGATAAGACAAATTCCAAATGTTTCGTGTTATCGACTTGTCTCACTGCCTAAATATCCCTGTCGGCATAACGTAAACGGCATTCTTACAAGGCTTTGGGAATTTTTGGAACTTCTAATGTTTCAAATATTAAGGATACATTTTGTGAATATATTTCAAATCAAAAGTGAAGATTTGGATCAGAAGACTATTCTTTTCATTTTTCTCATTACACTAAATTACTTCCGCTTAAATCATTATACTCTCATTGCATATTTTGATTTTTTTTGGGGATGTGACATTTAAGGACAGTAATGGACGGTCTAATGAACAGAACATTAAAACAATGAGACAGTTATGGAGAATATTAATGTAACAAGACTAATGAACATTGATGAGACAAGTGTGGGAGTTAATTAATGGTAACATGTTTTTTCACTAAATGACTGAATTCATATATTGTAACATGCAATGTGAACAAGCAAGGCACTGAGAGCAGGTAAGATGCAGTAGTTTCTACATAGCTAATGACAAACAGATTAAATTTTGCACATACTGCCATGATCAATCGAGTGTCTAGTTGGATTCTATGTAGTCACTGACAGAGAAATGAGTTGCATTGGTGGGCAAACAGGAACAACTGGTGGTGGTGGTGGTGAACTGGTGCTATTATGAATGTTTTGTGAACTATAAAATGAAGTACCTGCACAGTAACTGTTAGCATGATGCATAGCTATAGTTTTGCTTGTGTTGGTCTCAAATCTGCAGTGGTTAGATGAACATGATAAGACATACTGAGGTGTTATTGCAAATGAAAATGTGTCATTCAGTGTATTTTACACTGTGTGAGGTAGACACATGCAGTGATCATTGGTAAACTATTGCTGTAATTTCTGATGTTGAGTTGGTGCTGGCAATTTTAAAGAAATGCTTGCTCTATTCAACTTGACTGTCTTATCTCAGTAGATAGTTGCAGTACATGTGCCAATAGTGTAACAATGCTAGTATGGAGGGCCCGAGACGACCTTTGCCATATAGGGTCTCTTTTAGATGGAGGAAACTTTTGTCAATTCTTTGAACCACTCAGTGATACAGTATTTCAGGTCAGAGTGCTACGTCAATTTCAAGGCTCTTCAGTTTAGCAGGGCCATGTGCATAGTGCCAGGCAACATCAGATGTTGAAGATACACAGAAAGATTAGGGTACATTTGAATAAAAAGGCACTTTGTAAACTCTCTCATTACTTTGAGGAGCATTTTTTGTTTCTAAGGCTGTCAATACTGTAGGTATAATGGGTTTGGTGATACAGGTATGTCTATATGGTACATTTAGTGAGTGACCGACTCTCTCACATGCTAGATAATATGCAAATGGACAGGTAAGACAATGTGCACATTTCAGTCAAGACATTCGTTCAATTCTACAACTTATATACTACAGTTCTCGTGATGGATAGCTCATGGGCAGGCTGGTTTCTACATTCTAATATCAACTGTGGTGCTTTGAAAGTTAAGGCTCTTTCAGATCTGGAGTGCAAAGGGTATTATAGTCCCTCAGTATATATTACTCTAGCTGACTGATGTCATTGCATACATATAAATACATAGCAATGGGAGATTCAAACAATTCTGTAATTATACCAAGGCAGAGTAATATTTGCCAGTGATCAATTCTGATGTCATTTTATGGTTGTTTATGATTAAAGAACAGCCTCATTAGAGTTTGTACACTCTCACTTTGCTACGGAAATGGAACAGACAGTTAGTTATTTGAATGCATGTACCATAACAGATCACCTTAACAATTTGTTCAACAGTAGTGTGCTAAGTATTGCTTCGAAAAGAATGGTTGGATGGTTTCTCAAATAACAACGAATTGTTGTATGCACAAACTAATAGAGACATGTAAATATTAGTTTCTGTTATAGTCTTACAATGTCTCTGAACAGGTCATCATATAAGCTTCTGGGACAATTTGTATTTCAACACTTTTTGCAGTTTTGTTGAACATTCAATTCCAATCAACAGGAAGCTCATTCCACGTCTGGATTTCATACAAGTGTGGCTTCAGTTTGTACAGTTCCTAATTGTGCTGTGTTGAAAAGCAGGGCTTGATCAAATGACAATATAATGACAAGGCATAGCTCATTTTGGAACACAATGAACAGGATATATCTTATTTCCCCCAGGATTATTCTAGCACACCACAATGGCACAACAGAGTCACTAATAAGCTCATTTTCTTTCCAGATAGTATGCACAGTATGTAGAGAAGTTTTCATTTAAATGTTAAGCTCTCATGATGTAATTGGTATGGAATGTATGGATCTCAAGTTGTGAAAACATCCAGTGTCTGAGGCGTAACTTATGTTGCATTATACAAATTGGTGATGAATAAATTAGTCTCTCGCAGACAATAAAGGGCTTGCCACTAAGTATTAATTCAGTATTACCACCTATTGTAAGTTGACACATAGTTTTTCATTCATGCTCAATGTGGGTATATATCCTTCCAATATTTGTATCAACAATTCCATTTCTCTCATTCTTCCACCATCACATGACAATGAGGTTAACCCCCTTTATTCTCCATAAGCAGTTATTATTGAGGCACATTGGGAGTTGTTTCACATGGTATGTAATGATGTACCTTTGCCTAACATGACCATACATTACCAGGATCTGACATGTGTAAGGGAAGCAGTGATACCCTTAAGAAGTCACAATAACCCAGATTATTGACAGTCATACTTGAAACCATCAGTTTTGTTTTGTCAGACAATGACATTGCAATACATTCTAATTTTACTATAAGGCAGAAACACAGGCATGGTGATTTTTGTTGTTTTGGTGAATGGCAATTTCCAGATATAGTAAGACTAACAAGTGATCACTTAGGTGATGAATGTAGAACATACAAGAATATTTTCTAAAAGTTAAAAATTAGACGAAGAAAAAATATTTGAGTTTCTGAATAATTACAAAAAGGCCAAGAAAAAAAAAGTGGCTGACTTTGTCTATCCAACAATTTGGGAGAATTTAAAAAAAAAAAAAATGCCCAATGAAAAAAAGGGAACCTCCCCTAAAAAAAATGTATTTTGGAAAAAAAATATGCAGCCTTTTGTTTTTCCCTAATTTGTTTTGGAATGGGAAAGTTTGACTTGTAATTAATAATTTAGAAGTTTGTACCGTAGCAATGGGGCAAGGATGCTAGGTGGCCATAAAGCAGATTTTTATAAATTAATACTTGTATGTTCTAACACTCTCACCACTTTTTCTTTCAAGACATACAGAAGGACTGTCAGTTTTTTTAATTCCACCACGTATCTTACCTGCATGGTATTTCTCATCCACCATCCTCCCGCCCCCAACCCCTAAAAAAAGGGTGAATAAGAAAGGGGAGGAGGAAAATGTGGATAAAAAATGAGGGAAGAGGGAAAAAAGGGAGGGATGGTATGGAGGTGGATTATATACAATGGGATCCTATCTGGAAGCATGATGACAATGGCATGCCTTAATGACAGAGGAGAGTACCTTAAGACTATTGTAGAGTGGTTCAGAGCAACAATTCTTCTTATTAGGCCTATCTATTGCTTGCAATATGCTGGTCTGACAACATTAAACATCAAGAATTTTTTGGGTAGTTGTGACTTCAGGAGCATGAATATTGCACTCCAGTGGACATGTTCATATATTGGGTTTCACAGTTGTAGATGTGTTATTTGTAGGTATTAGTAACATCAAATGTACATACAGTATGAAACTTGTTACATTTTTGTCAGAAGGAGGAGGAATACTGATCAATGAAACATGGAAGGCACCCATGCAATTTAACTTAAAATTCAGCAGCCACAATATGGTATACTCCTGTTGAACTCACTATCTTTATGTACTTTAGTTTTAGGAGTCTTGGTTGCAGAACAGTACTGATGTTGATTTATTCATTCTTCCACTCACTGGTCACTTGAATACAAAAACCATGCCTTCTCTTCATTTTGAAATCTTCTTCTACAACTGTGGAGAGCCTATTACCTGGTAGTGATTTACATTGCAATGTTGCACATTCTGGTTGGTGTTTCATAGCAACAATATTGCTTTTTGAATAAAATAAAGGGGGTTAACTTCATTGTCATGAGATCGTGGAAGCGTGAGAGAAATGGAATTGTTGATACAAATATTGTAAGGATATATACCCACATTGAGCATGAATGGAAAACTACGTGTCAACTTACAATAGGTGGTAATACTGTATTAATACTTAGTGGCATTAGCCCTTTATTGTCTGCAAGAGACTTATTTATTGATCACCAATTTGTATAATGCAACATAAGTTAAACGCCTCAGACACTGGATGTTTTCACAACTTGAGATCCATACATTCCATACCAATTACATCATGAGAGCTTCACATTTATATGAAAACTTCTCTACATTCTGTGCATACTATCTGGAAAGAAAATGAGCTTATTAGTGACTCTGTTGTGCCATTGTGGTGTGCTAGAATAATCCTGGGGGAAATTAGATATATCCTGTTCATTGTGTTCCAAAATGAGCTATGCCTCGTCATTATATTGTCATTTGATCAAGCCCTGCTTTTCAACACAGCACAATTAGGAACTGTACAAACTGAAGCCACACTTGTATGAAATCCAGACGTGGAATGAGCTTCCTGTTGATTGGAATTGAATGTTCAACAAAACTGCACAAAGTGTTGAAATAAAAACTGTCCTAGAAGCTTATATGATGACCTGTTAAGAGACATTGTAGGCCTATAACAGAAACTAATATTTACATCTGTCTCTATTAGTTTGTGCATACAACTATTCATTGTTATTTGAGAAACCATCCAACCATTCTTTCCGAAGCAATACTTAGCACACTACTGTTGAACAAATTGTTAAAGTGATATGTTATAGTACATGCATTCAAATAACCAACTGTCTGTTCCATTTCCGTAGCAGAGTGAGAGTGTACAAAACTTTGATGAGGCTGTTCTTAAATAATAAACAACCATAAAATGACATCAGAATTGATCACTGGCAAATATTACTCTGCCTTGGTATAATTACAGAATTGTCTGAATCTCTCATTGCTATGTATTTATATGTATGCAATGACATCAGTCAGCTACAGTAATATATACTGAGGGACTATAATACCCTTTGCACTCCAGATCTGAAAGAGCCTTAACTTTTAAAGCACCACAGTTGATATAAGAATGTAGAAACCAGCCTGCCCAGGAGCTATCCATCACGAGAACTGTAGTATATAAGTTGTAGAATTGAACGAATGGCTTGATTGAAATGTGCACATTGTCTTACCTGTCCATCTGCATATTATGATGTGAGAGAGTTGGTCACTCACTAAATGTACCATATAGACATACCTGTATCACCAAACCCATTATACCTACAGTATTGACAGCCTTAGTAACAAAAAATGCTCCTCAAAGTAATGAGAGAGTTTACAAAGAAAGTGCCTTTTTATTCAAATGTACCCTAATCTTTCTGTGTATCTTCAACATCTGATGTTGCCTGGCACTATGCACATGGCCCTGCTAAACTGAAGAGCCTTGATAATGACGTAGCACTCTGACCTGAAAAACTGTATCACTGAGTGGTTCAAAGAATTGACAAAAGTTCCTCCATCTAAAAGAGATCCTATATGGCACAGGTCGTCTCGGGCCCTCCATACGTACTGATGTTGATTTATTCATTCTTCCACTCACTGGTCACTTGAAAACAAAATCCATGCCTTCTCTTCATTTTGAAATCTTCTTCTACAACTGTGGAGAGCCTATTACCTGTGCATACTCTGGTAATGATATACATTGCAATGTTGCACATTCTGGTTTGTGTTTCATAGCAATATTGCTTTTTGAATATAAGGCATATACAACATTTGTATGAAAAAAACCAATGGCAATTTTGAAATTTGCAGAACTTCTGAGAGAGCTGAAATTAACCAATGTCACATGTACCTTGAGCTAGAGTGGTCAAACTGGAATATAATTAAATGATCTTTTCCCTTGGTTTTAGTAGTTATAAACTGTGTTCTCTTCAGTATTAACTTAATAGTGGAATGTTCATTTGTATCTAATATGAGGGACTTTGTCTTTGCACTCCATAATCTTTAGAGAAAGTCTAGAGCCTACTTTCCTTTATCCATGCTAAGCCATGCCACAGAAGAGATAAAAATGTTCACCAACACGTTAGAATGCAGAACATGTAGATAAAGCAACATCAATCAGAAATCTGAGGAGCCATATAGTGCTTATTAAGTGAGTGATTTCTTCACTTGGAGGAGCAAAGATAGAGCCATAACCTAACCAAAATATAACATGATCCAGGTATACTGATGTATTCAGCCTGTCCCCTGTGAGAGTCTTGATCATGACATATGATACTGGTTCATCCACTGTGGATGTATTGTAGCTCCATACTGTTAACACATTGTCACTGAAATGCCACTTGCAGAGAGAATCCAGTTCACATGATTTGTGACACTTTCCTACTGTTCCAAATGTCAAGGCTAGAAAAGTGACCTCTAGCATATGTTGTTAGTGTATTACATGATGCATGCATAAATCAGTTGTTCAATGTTTGTCAGGCATTCTTAGCATCCAGAACATTCACCTTTGCCCATACACACAAGAAAATGGCACATACACTGCACCTTACCTTACTCTCTCCAGCCTGATGTTACTGCAACGTGGATCTGAAACTGCTCCATTTTGTGATCTGTTGGGATGATTTGGTTACAGGACAAAGAACAAATATACATATAACATACATAAAGTGGTGTTTAGTGCAATGAGAGTACTGCACATCAAGGGAAGTACTAAGAAACTGTACACACTGACTTTATAGTGTGTACTTTGCTGCTAGATTACATACCTGTCACATTTACTAGAACAGCTGTTGCCTGTTTGTCAATCTATATGCTAACTTGTGGTACAAGAGATGCCACATGATCAGCAAATGCTGTGGTCAAATCAAAACATTTAATTTTATAGATATATGCTAATATTTTGTACAAACTGTAGTTTGCAGCATGACAATGCAACTATTGGGACAATGGACAAAGACTAACAACTGGGAAACAATTATGCCTAATGATTATGTAAATGTTTTGAGTTTTGTCAATATTTTGGAAATTTTCAAGTACAAAAGTGAGAATTAACCAGCAAAGTTAGTAAGTGGTTTCTACAGTGGCTATAAGTGTTGAAGAAAGGGATGGGGGAGTGGGGTTTGGCAGACACATATCATACAGGGCAGGGAAGCTTGGGAAGGGAAAGGGGAGGGAAGGGAGGGAAGGGGAGGAATGGGATTTAACAGGGGGATGGGGAGCACCCACAAGAAACCCTTAAGAGGATCACTGGAAAGGTCAAGTTGTCAGTTACGTCATGGCAGTTTCACAATCCTTTTCATCAAATTTTAAGATGAATTTTAAAGTAGTTTTAGATATGGCTTGGCAAGAAGTTCTAAAATTACGTTGTTGAATAAAAATTTACCATGATTAGTTAAAGATTTTTTGTGAGTAAATACAATTGCAGGGGAGAAAAATTAGAGCCGATGCCCTTTGGTAGTCCGCACTCTTCCTCCAGGGCCTACATTTTGATTTCGCTGTGCTCGCCGCCTTGCTCTGTATTCCCTTGAGTCTAGGCAATGTGGTCCAACTGGTGGTTGTGGCATGAAAGTGTTGTTAAATGGCTCCTCCTCTGAGTGGCGTGTTGAAGGTGGGCGTCTGCACACTTGTTCAGCAGAACTGAGTATTCCAGTCTGGTTGATCTCTGGAAACTGAGATGGCTCTTCAGTTTTCCACTCCACCCCTCCAATTTCCTTGTAAGCACTCCTCTGAGGTTCCAGGAGGATCCGGACTGATGGTGGGCGAATTTGTGCTCTTGATGAAAGTGGACGTGCCCTGGCTGTTAGAGGGCGTGGTTTGGCCGTTGGAGGTCGGGTTTTGGCCGTTGGAGGTCGTGGTTTGGCCGCTGGAGGGCATGGTTTTGCCATTGGAGGGTGTGGCCTGGCACTTGGAGGACGTGGCCTGGCAGTCGGTGGACGAGGCTGCCTTGTTCCAACTGTTGGTGGATGAGGTGTTTTTGGAGGACAGGGTGTGAGAGGAGTGGACTCAGTGTTATTGTAATTAGAGCCAGGTAGACATGGCGTTAGGTCAGAAGCAAACTCGACATTAAGTGGTGTATAGATAATTCGTCCAAATCTGCCAACCGAGCAGTTGGCGATTGGAATGATGTCTTCCTCAATAACCTCTGCTGGTTTTTTTAGAAACTTTGGAGTGTACACCTACAGGTAGAAAAGTTATTAATTAGTGGTATTTAGATTGAGACAAATGTAAATGACTTTAAACACTAAAAAAATTGTATTAAATTAGTATTAAAGTATTAGTATTATTAGTATTAAAGTAGTAT
>KN884189.1:73507-89252 GCA_000934455.1 Apostichopus parvimensis
ATATACAGAACTAATTAAATTTATTAGTTCCCTGTCTACTCTTTCACATTCAAAAGTTCCAATTAACTTCAAATACACTTCTGTGTACATATGATAGTAGATTGTATTTTGTTTTACTCTATTCTTAGTCTGGTTCTGTATACATGAGTGAAGACTGTTCGGAAAGATGCACTTGTACTATGGGAACGTTACAGTGTACAGGTTACCAATGTCACACAGAGGCTACATGTGATATTAAATCTGGTGTTAGGAATTGTTATTGTTCCAATGGGTATGTGGGAAATGGAGAGCAGTGTGCTTTGGGTAAGTCATTACTGTCACATGAAAGTCTAATTCTGACTATATATGTATACATATTACATGTTGTTCCCATATAGTCTTTCAATATGAGATAGATGTTTTCGAATCGCAAATATTTACAAAATATTATCGCTTTTGGTTTAATAAATTCTCCACAATCAGAGATCAGAAGGTAAAACAATCACTTGAGCCTGTTGCGCATTGTGATCTTCATTTAAATCATAAAATATATGTCAACTAAGCATTTTAGAGTAGCGTAATGTTCAATATTTCTTCCACGTGGGAGAATAAAGATACAATAGATCTCAATGCGTTTTAATCACCGCTATATCACAAATGCCTTACATCGCAAATGCTAAATTGTTGTCTTCATTTGTTTTTGTAGCTGATTGCGAGTGCTTTGTTTGGACAGATTTCCACGTCCTTACTTTCGACGATCTTAGCTATGACCACTACCTAGGTTGCTCTTACACCCTCGTGAGCAACTCAGACACTACTGGGTCTCTTCCAACGTTCCAACTGACAGGCGTGTTTAGTGAAACCGCTCCTCTCATACTGGAAGCCCTGAATCTTTACGCCTATGGGTCTGAATATGTCATAACCATTGATGGAGTACTAACTGTTAATGGTGCAGTCAAACCTGGTTTGTTTGATGATGACCACGTATCTGTGAATTACTTAATTGAGGATAGCTGGGTGAGTTATTCTGCAAACTGTGAATACCGTAATACTTAATGTATCTGATGTCACAGAGGACATTAGATGCCAGCCATTCGCCAAGACACAATATTGAGGACAACAACCATTGGATCATATGAATTTAGCCTGGTACCACGGCATTTAATAAGTGCCTATTTGTGACGAGGTGTTATAAAGTGGATAACTATTTTTCTTCGAACTGAGTTAATAAAAAGTGCAAATATTTCTTTGCAGATGCTAATTACAGACTTTGGTTTATCGGTACATTACAGCCAAGGAGGTGTTACTTCCATTAAAGTGGCCACGGTGTGGCGCAACAAAGTATTTGGTATGTGTGGAACATGCAACAACAATGCTGAAGATGAGCTGACTCTACCAGATGGTAGCCAGGTAGGTTTTTAAAACGTCAACAGACCATTTAGTTTTATAAATGTGATTTAAAAAGAACATGTATCAATAGAAGACTTTGTAAGTGCAAGGTAATGCGAAATAACATAAAAACTAGGACCGCATCTGCGAACTTACTCCCATCGGTTTAAAAAGGTATCAAAAGATTTGACTTTAACCCTCACACCCTCTGCTGTTACATTGATGTTAGGAGAACAAATTTCATGAAAAAATTGAAAAAGTATTCAAATTTCCCCATTCCTTCCAGACTACTGACTTGAATGTCTTTGCTACCAGCTGGCTTGCAGCTGCCTGTGATGCATCTGAATCTGACCACAACCCATGCGTTACGGGATCGACGCAGGAGATAAATGCAAAAGACCACTGTTATTACCTCACTGACCCTAACGGTATGTTGCATTTACCTTCAATAGATCCGACTTACTTTTATGTCCACAGTCGACAAACAATTGTTTGTTATAATGTTTTTTTATTTATGTATTTACTTTACTCTTTCCTCACCTTTCCCTGCTCAAACTATGCACTTTTCTATGTAATCATATTTTAATAAAAATATAATTACAAACGAACTAAGTACCATTTCGTGACTCTAAGAATATTTTGTAACTTATGCATGACCTTAAAAGGTAGTACACTTCATAATTCTTAATCCAGGTGCGTTTGCTGGTTGTCATGACTACATTAGTGCTGATACGCAATACACGACGTGTGTTCAAGACTATTGTCGCGATCCAGAGTACCTATGTGATAACTTTGCATCCTATGCTGACCAATGCAGAGCCGCTGGAGGTTCCCTTGGAAACTGGAGGGATTCTATTTCTGAATGCGGTTGGTTTCTAAATTAAAGTTTGTTCTTAAAGGTAGTAAACACAGGGCCATTGTCGAGTCTAGCAGATCCGATTCCAAGTCCAGTCAATCAGTCCGAGTATGACACAATCTGAATCAGAACGGGTTTGGGATATGACGTGGTTGCTATAGACAACCCACACCCAGATCATAATCATACCATTACTTATAGCCATTTAAAAATATCCAACTACTTTAGTTATGCCAAAGAACACGCTGAAGGACATACAGTAACAGGCAATACATATTGATTCGATATCTAAAAAACGATATTGCGGTGAAGAGGCTATAAAACATTGAATGACTCACCTGGACTACGCCTCACATCCGAATATTTGATGACTCACCTGGACTACGCCTCACATCCGAACATTGAAAGACTCACCAGGACTACGCCTCACATCCGAATATTTGATGACTCACCTGGACTACGCCTCACATCCGAACATTGAATGACTCACCAGGACTATGCCTCACATACGAACATTGAATGACTGACCAGGACTACGCCTCATATCCGAGTCTACGTCATCCCGAGTCCAACGCGAGTTTGAGTTATGCGTTATGGTAGGGGGGCATTTTTATTTGAGACACATATTGATGGTAAAATATATTATCGCGGCTAGATGCATTTTGGTCTTTGCATAAATTATCGTTCCTTTGGATACACCTTTACATTGTAGACATACATTGTGCTTTGCTAATGATAAGAAATTACTTGTTGGCTCCAGTGGCAATATACACTCTGTAATGTTAGAGTATTAAAAATTCAGTGATCATGATTTTTTTTTATAATTTTAATGTCACTGTTCTTGTTTTGTGCAATACATCTTATATCTTGTCTTTATGTAGCTTCTCTCTGTCCTAAGAACAATCCCTACGCATCTTGTGGATCCGGATGTTCAGCGAGTTGCAACCATCCTAATGGTATAGACGATTGCCTTCACAACTGCATTGAAACTTGTCCTTGCTGGTATGGTACTCTTATTGAAGATAGTGAGTGCGTTAATCCAACAAGATGTGACTGTTACCTAGAAGGGGTCGGCGTCGTAGAGGTAAGCTTATATGTATGTTATATAGTAACAATTTACAATTAGTAACAATTTAAGAGCAATCCACGTGCTATAGAAAGGAATTTCATACGTAAAGTTAAATACACCAAGTTAAGTTCTTTTCAAGATGTAATCCTTCAACTCTTGTCTACAGGGTAGAGCAATTGGGGGGGCTATCAACTATAAAAATGGTAAGCAAAAGAACAATAACTCCATTGTTCCCAATGTTTCTTAGTGTCTTTGCCGCTGAGGACATATTTGCTTTGAAGTCACAGAGGACAAAATATCGGTACTATTGTGTTCATCCTAATACCTAACCCAGTACAAAATAGGCCCGTCATCAATTGTTTATTGTGATGCATTTATCCCAGCTTGAACAGTGTTTCTTGATTGATATATAAATATATTTCTGCGAGATTTCACCATATTTGAATACCTTCCGTCGCTATACATGTGCAATTGTAGAGCGGATCAATTGCGTTGGGTCTTGCTTGCATTGAAATAGGGTCTTAGCATGGACGTGTATCTTCTTTGCCTTTGTGTGGTCTTCTGTTCAGTATTCTCTAACGTTGATAAATTATAGACAGAGATATATTAAGATCTATCAAACAACAATTTTATTATTTACCAGGTCGGTGTTAGCTACGGAAATGACGACTGTACTGCGAGCTGGATGTGCATTGATAGAACGATTGTGTATGACGACACTGCGGGATGCGATGTGAATGCTTTCTGTGGTGACCAAGATGGAGTACACGGCTGTCACTGTAACACAGGGTTTACCGGAGACGGAGAAACGTGCCAAGAGATACCAAAACCGCGAGATTGCAAAGACCATCTTAATGAAGGAAGTACTGATAGCGGAGTATATACCATTTATCCAATTGGTTATCCTGAAGAATCGATCGATGTTTATTGCGATATGACAACTGACGGTGGTGGTTGGACGGTAAGTAAAATGTAAACACCTCGTAACAGACCATGCAGAAGCCAATCATTTGCTTATTTGCTTCTTGTAATGAAAGGTAACTTGCGTAACAAGAAAATCTCTACAATATGTCTTTATGGGAGTGACAAATGATGTTCAATATATTGAATCTTCAATAATTTTTTGAAATTAAACACATTCATGAATATTCGCCACTACGGTTAGTGAGGCGGCGTCAGCTCAGATTCAGCAGAGATTACGAAGAGTGTTTTGCACATATTTCTTATAACGGAATGTCTTTATTTGAGAAAGGTACATTCTTGTTACTGTCTTGATCTACACTATCAGTCATGAACGTGTTAAAGAATTTTGATTGAGGAAAACTACTTTCTTCGTCGTTGCAAGTCGGTTGCTCTGAAGTTGACAACTCACATAAATCATTAACGTAAGCACCACATCTTGTCTATGTTTGTTAAAGAAATGTACCTTCTTTTAGCTACAAGAGTTATAGTATTTGCTTTGCTCTATATTTATGCAGGTACTCCAGAACAGATATGACTTTTCTGTGGATTTTAATCGCAATTGGGAAGATTACAAAAATGGATTTGGAGATCTATCTGGAGAATTCTGGTTGGGAAATGAAGCCATCCATTGTCTAACCACGCAACGAAAATATACTATGAGAGTTGACGTTATGTTTGATCCCTCCCAGCCGAATACATTCGTGTATCAGACATTTACCGTAGATGATGAACACAATGGCTATAAACTACACATTGGCGACTACTCTGGATCGATCCCTGGTGAGATTTCTTTTACATAAGATACATTAATTACACATATCACTTCACCATTCATGACAACCTTGTTGACGAATTGACGTTTCTATTGATGAAGTCGCTACATTTCAATCGTACTAAGATGTGTTTCCTTCCCATCTTCGTCTACAGAGAAGTAGTTAAATTTGTACCGATAAGTCGGGGTTTGAAACATACTAAAAGACCCTACACTATGATGTCAGACCTCCTTATGAGACATACTAGAAACCACTATCGCAATATCATGGAGTTTCTTTAAAAATGTGATCACTGATGATGAAAACAAATGAAAGAGGCACGTTCATAAGATGTCTTGTCTGGTCGAATTCTCGTCAAAATGCTAATATGCTATGAGTGCAATGTGATCAACCTCATATTCCAGCAAGAAAAACAAATTTATGAATAACAAAGTACGACCCGTGTTCTTGATGGTCACCCAGATGCACTGCAGAGTTTCATGTATGTTTTCTCCCACAGTTCAATGTCCTTTACGAAATCACTAAGCGACAAAAAAAAAAAAACCTTACTTGAATGCATGTATATGTGTGTGTTTGTTTTCGAGTCTGCTTTCTTTTGTGCAAATGTGCGTCTGGGTAATTTTTTTTTATCCCAGTTTTTTTTCGGAGAATACCTATAGGTCTACCTTAATTGTGTTCATGACACCTGTTACACCAATGTATTTGTTTAAAGAGATATTTAAATAACTGACGTCCTTAGTTGTACATTAAATCACTAATAGGTAGTTTAACCACACAGCACAATTACGCATATTTCCCCCCTACTTTCCAGCCGATGCTATGGCGCCCCATAACCTGAAGAATTTCTCTACTTATGATCGAGATACCGACGACTTTCCGGACCAAAATTGTGCGGAAGACGACAATGGTGGATGGTGGTATACCAGCTGCTACTTCGCCAACTTGAATGGAGATGCGGATAATTTCATATGGTTCATGTACAAATTATCCTCCTCCGAAATGAAGATTAGATAAAATGCATGAAAAAGCAGTTTTTTCCTTCGTAAAGATAGTTACCATATATCACATATAAGTAGTTACTGCATAGATATATAGTAAGTATGCAGTTAGTCACTTTTGGGTGCCGGACATTTAAATGCAATTTAAAATGTTTTATTAGAATAATAACCCTAGTTATTCGAATAATAATCCTTCTTATTACAATAATAAACACGTTAGGAAGTTCTGATGACTTTTACGTGACAGGTCTTGCACCATTAACGTATTCTTGCAGTGTTTTTAACCTATCATTCATTAACGACTATTGGGAATATCGGGCGCAGTTAATCTTCTGGTGTGGTAATATTCTAGTCTGCTGGTTAACTTTGTAAATGTTACTGAGTAGAATAGGAATAAATATTAAATAAAATGGGAAGTATCCATGAACTTTTGTTATTTTTAATTCTTTAAAGTGATATCAAGGATTTACTATAATACCCAAGTTCTGATACGCTATTGGTCAGGAAAAGACACCATCCATTTAAGTTTTCTCACGCGTTGACAAGGACAGTTGACAGAGGTTACAAACGAAAATTATAAATGGTTATATGCAACACGAGCTGAAAAACAGCTTTAGTCGTCTATTATTCGCTAAAATAATTATAAATGATAAAATGAAACATGAGCTGAAAACAGCTTTGATCGTTTATTATCTACTGTATAAAGAACAAGTAACGAGAATCACGTGTCCTTCAATGAAATATTTTGACACAAGGTAATATCGTCCATATCTTTAACAGGATACATTACGCACAATACTCTGGGAGAATCTGATTCATGCTCATAGCAGAGTTCCTGTAAAATACAGTGATAGTACAGTGATATCGCTATCACATTGATTTGATATTTGTTTACACTCGTCACGGGTAGTTTTACATACGGAATGACGGATAATAGCCTTGCGATATATCCTGGGCTGGCTTATAAGCCTCCTTCTAGGGGTAGACAAGGTGGAAGAAAGTAGGAACAGTTTAATTATTGTAAGTATTTATTTTCCAACCTTTATTAGTTTACGAAAATACGGAATCTGATACAAATATTATCACAATGATACATTGAATTCAGTTAATAAAGGAACTCATACATTTTTAACAAAACCAAAGATTATAACTTAAATGTATCATTTTAAAAGTTGTTGGTAAAATATCGTATGTAATGCCCCCCCCCCTCCCCACACCCCACCATCCCCTAAATATACAATCAATATATATCATGTCGGTTTTCTAGGTTATTTCTAGGGATTTGTTTCATCCACCCATAAATGCTATACCAGATACCCAGAACCAGGGAATTAACTATGATTTCAAGCACTTTATATGTTTATACGTATTTACACGTAAGGAGATACATGCTATTTACAAGATGAATTACAAATATGACTTTTAATTAATAGTATTCAAATGACATCGAACACGTTAGTGCAGCGAAATAATTATCAAACCAAAACAAAAATTAGCAATCTACAGGTCAAACATACTTAAATAAGAACCATTAACATTAATTTGATGAAATAAATGCATAAGAGTCAGGTAGCATTGCACATTAAAACAACAACTTTCATCTTGTATGTGTGATCAAATTAAGTGTTTTAACATAACTAGGTTACGGTACTTGTTTGATATATTCATCAATTTAGATTTTTAAGAAAGAAGCTATGCAATTATAAGTACATTCATCACAAACAACTGAAAAGAGTCCATGATATTATGTCGTAATACAACAATTACTTTCAGTCTAGTAAAGGCAACTGTGCATGGTTACTGGTTGATGCAGAAACTATATACTAAACCTACACCTACAATGAGATCGGTTGGGTAAGAAGTTCGATAACGTAATTGATGAGGTGATGTTTACATTACATGTACCACACATTGGCTACTGCTGAGTGTCATATCCAGCTACTGTTATGCACCGTCGCTAGTCATCAACGTCAACATCGTAACCGAGTTCATGTGTTATTTACAAAGAGAAAATGAAAAGAAAAGTTTTGGCTAGAGAAGGATTCGAACCAGTGACCTCAGTGTTACTGACCCTCTGCTCTGTCAACTGGGGTATCAGCCCTTACTTGGTGACGACCCCTAGTTACAATTCTTTTCTGGTTCCGCTCTTCAGAAGAGACCGTACGTTGCATTCGTGTTACCAGGAATCACAGCCTAACAAGTACATGAACATCAAAAAACACTTAATGTTAACATGTGTTATAAAAACAAGAATTGTCTAAAGTATAATAAGGTAATGCTATAATGCTTGGAGCAATAATTAGTTAGAAATATTTTGTTGATCGCTAAGAATAATTCTAACCACAACTTTTCCTAGCTGAATCGAAGCGCGAACAATAACGATGCTTACATGTCTTCTTGTACCACGACCGTTGCATCGCAGCATTGCGCTTAACACATCTTTTGGATTAGGACAAAGGTAGCACCACATTGTAAATACGCCTTTTTTAAACTCTATGGTACCTACTCCCTTGTTGCGGCGAAGGTTCAAGGAGGTTGGCAGTTGATCTAATTCTTTCGCCGTTTGTGTTGCTATTCGCGTATTCGATGTTTGCCATCCTCAAATCACCGTATTGTTGAGCTTCAGCTGGTAGAAACTGGTAATCGCTTAAGTTGCGGACACACTGAGCATGACTTAGAACATCCGATTGTCGTGAATCAACTGCAAGAAAGTTGTAGTCCCCACCAGTCTGATACAGTTCTGCTTCTCGCACATTATTTTTGAGAGCGTGTGGATTACCGGGCAAAAAGTTATAGTTGGTTTGTCGCTCTGCATTGCGGACACCATCATCATATGCTTGACCGCGAACATTCGCCGGAATATCGTGATCGAAACCCCCATTTGGAAAAGACATTCTTTCTGCTTCTCTAGCAAGATCATGTCCTCTTTCTGCTTGGGCCGCTCGGAGAGCATGCCGAAAGGTGTCATTGTTAATCTGAGGGTCTCGACCATTCGGTAGATCTGTACGGTGAGCTCTTCGATAATCATCTTTTCCATGGTCACCCTTTCCGCGGTTTTCTGCGCCAGAGTAGCCTCCAGTATTAACCAGGCCACTTCCTCGAGTCTCATCCTCTTCGTGGTCGTACCGATGACGATTCTCATTCCTGTGAATAGTATCACTCTCCAACTTTGAGGCACCCAGAAAATGTTCGTCGTCTGTAACAGCTTTGATCTTATCCTCCGTTTTCTTTTCCTTCTTCCTAATTCGTATCAGTAACAATAGCAATAAGAGGATGAGCAACAAGAGCAGCAGGAGCAACACAGATGCTCCTAAAATTGGGAGAAGATTGTTGTTTGTAGGTTCCAATGTGGTGGAACCAACGAAAGGTGGCATGGTTGGTGGAATTACCATAGGTCTCGTGTTAAATGAGACTATATTTGACGGTGGGCTTATGTACGTACCATCGGTGGCCGTTAAAGCAAAAAAGTAAGTTTCCGGGACTGAAAATGAATAGGAAAATGTATAAACTATATATTGAGATATTCAGTCCAATTCAAGATGGTATCCAAATTCTCTTCTACCTGACAAGCGTTATGCCATTAAATAACATTAGACAAACACAAACTAACAAAAATTGATAAAGTGAATAATTATGTAGAAAAACGCATATTAATCCAAACGAGGATACTGTAATTATGCATATATTAAGTTACCTATAAAATAAACACAAACTGATGTGATCACCTTGTGACACATTTAAGCAATCTCTGGAGGATGCATTCAATGTTCCTTTCAACAAATGCAATTCCTTGATCAATAAAAAAAGGAAAATAATTTAATTTACCTGATCTTAAAGGAAACATGATGGTATAAATCTCTTCATTTCTTGCCATCGATGGATTATTTGGATTTCCTGATAATATGTAAGGTTTTTCGTCATTTTCAGCAGTACCCAAGGTGACTCCAGATGCAAAGGTACTACGGAAATCCTCAAAGCTCGTAGAATAACGGATGTCATAGCTGCTTGCTGGAAATGAAATATCACACAAACTGATCAAAAAATATGAACATCCAGGATTATTTCTTGGACCATCAGCCGTAACTTAACAATGTATAAAAACCAATTATTATTCTGTACACATATGTTCATAATGCACTTACTATTTTTTTTTAAATAGAGGTCAAGTCAAACATCAAATGCTTCATTCGAGATAACAGCGAACAGAAAGCATAACATTTGAAAGGAAATTATGGACTGCGCTGAAAGCAATAAAATAAAACTGCTATTGCTGTTATCATTCAGACGTGTGAATTAAATTGCTTATTTATTATGGTCGTTATTCTTAAGTCATTGACATATATTCATGTTACTAATTTCTGCAAATCCCATATGAAACTTCAACAAAAGTTATTTCAAACAAATTCTGCTAAGGACAACGATACAGTTACACGAAATGTTAAAGACAACCTTAAACAAACCCCAGTAAAGATTTCAGTTACCTCTTCCATCCATTAGATTGGCCCCGGGTGCAGCAAAGGTAAGTTCCACGGTCCTGTTTTCTGCCGAAAAATCCCTCCGACGAAGGTTATTAACCCGATAAGGCCCGTAATTGTTGCTATCTGAAAGGTAATTTATAAGTAGTTTCATAGTATATTTGAGTTGTGCACTGCATGTAATAACAAAACGATGCCTATAATGATGATGGTGATGACGTGACGTGACGTCATCTACCAGTCCTGTTTTGCGATAATCATGCGAGTATGCCATAATCACTTGTTGGAGCTACTCATATATTTGCTTATTTTATCCTTAGAAAGTTCGTTGATGCGCGCTGTACCTTTTACAATAAAGTTAATAATATATAAAAAAAAATGAAACTAAATACAATACAATCAAATACACTGAGTAATCATTTCACATACCGTAATTAGTTCGATGCCCTGTCCCAGTGTTCATATGGTTCTATTGCTTGCAAATTGTACAATGAGTGCGAAAACGGAGAGCCGTATTTTCCATCAATTGTGAAACAATAAGGCTGAAACAGTACATTGATTAGACAATATTACAACCTCGTATCACATACCCGTACAAGTCATAGCATTGTTACAAGTAAAACTGCCGCCAGTTATCGTTCTTTGTACATCTCCGCTAGGTTCATAGGTTACGTTCCATTCAGCCTGACCCTTTTCAGGGTCTACAGCTGCACCAACTCCAACTCTAGCTCCGTTTACAATCTGACCTTCACCTCGAATAGAAAACTAGAATAGGAGATACGAAAGTTAATAAATAAATTGTAACTGCATCCGTTTCTGAAAAGGAAGAGCAAACACATTTCTAGAAAGCATTCACAATATCACCTCACCAGAACAAATAATTGGTCTGGTGTGGTCTTAATTAACATGTTGATAAGTTGATACATGTTCTTTTTTTTCTTTTCTTTTTTTGCAATAACAGCAACGGTCTGAGAATTATATATATGTCTATGATATTACAACAAAAGTGTAAAAGTCTTTATTTCTTATTTTGGAACTAGTTATAATACATTGCGAATAAACATGTTTGTCTTAACTGTCCTATAAATTAATGTCACACAATCTAACTTCCTGTATATAGCTGGTATACCATTGGGGCATAATCGGCCGTCAAATGCTTTGAAGCGATTTGAAAGTCAGTGTGTATAGTTAAAAACATAAACAATTTGTTAGAGTGTAAATTATCTCTATTGGAAAACGAATAGGGATGGAATTATTTGCTTACCTGGGCACTGTAGCGACCGGTTCCATCTAAACTCGAAAGGAAGCCACTGTAAATCCCGTCACCTTGAACAATGTCTTCCCCAATACCATCATCAAATAATTTCATCTTCTTAAGACCGTTCGGAGTTTCAACAGTTGCCTCCACTTCAGGGACAATTACAGGGTTGTAACCTGTCAACCAATTGCGGAAGCATATGAGAGTTTTGTTTTTCTGGACGAATAAACAACGAACATTAGTTTCTCTCAAATTTGTTTGGGCAGGGGTGGGGGCTGGGGGGATACGGTGGGTCGCCAAGGAAATTCCTGGTGGTGCTGGAGGTAGAAAATCCAGGGAGCCTCAGTATTTTTATATGCATGCTGTTATGATTAGTTAACGACAAAGGAAAAACTGATGTTGTGATCAACAATTACATCTTCATCAAGCGTTAAAATTGTCATTTTTTTGCTGAAATAGTTGCAACACAATTTGGTATTTTAAACTTCCATGTGTAGGCCGTTACTGTGCACGTTATCGCTTTCCATCCAAACCTTATCTGAGAGAAACTAAACTGCAAACGAAATATGTCAATTAGAATACATATTAGTATAAATGATAATACAACCATCGAAAGGTTGTATTTAGTTGCTGTCGTCTTTCATCTGCGTCGGTTGTTTTGGTAAATTAACAACGGCTATCCATACTTCTATATTAGCAACGCACCTAACTAAATGGCAATATGAAGTTCGAAATTATTTTAATTTTTTAAATATAATTTGTAATTTAATACGACAAATTTACTGCTTCAACTCAACATTACCTCTTGATAAGGAAACAAAAGCAGTCTGAACTTGCGGAGGATTGAGATCGCTCGTCGACCAAAATCCAGATGCCGTAATCGGTAGATTAGTCAAGTCTTCTTCAGTCTCAGCAAGAACTAAAACACTAACGTTTAAGGAATCTGAATCCTTACTTTGCAATATTAAGGTCCATATTCCTTCCTGTAAAAATATTAAAATAAAAGTGTGCTTATGTCATGCACTTCTTTTTAAACAAATGAAGAATATGCCATACTGTGAATGACAAAAGGATAGGTGGGGAAAAAACGAAAATAAGGAAGCCATTGCGTCAGGTAAGTAATGGGTCTTCTAAGTCCTAACTGGAGCAGATTGTAATAGTGAAATACTGTGTATGCAGACTTTGCGGTGACGCATGGACTCTAGAGTGTGATTACCTAATGTTTAGCTACACTGAGGCACTTCACCAGGTACCTACTCTTTAGCTGGGTATTAAGACACATGGAGAGTATCTTTTTAGGGGTCACCAATGCTTCCGATACAAAAAGAAATTATGGATGTCCAAGGAATTTTCCAGATAACGAATCGACACCCATGTCATGTTGTACGTCATTCATAATTTAATAATAGCATGCTTATTCAAATAATATTTCAAGTGATATGACAACGACAGGTAATATTATTATATTTTAACACCTGTTAATTCGTAAGAAGATATAATTCATAATGTTATATTCTTTTTCATCAGATGCATATTATGCAAATAAACAACGAATACTTAAGGCATTCATACTTTAATAATAACATCTAGTTAGAGCCGACATGCTGTTTCAAATGATTTCAATTGAAATATACAACAACGAAACTTGATAAAACATTATAACATAACACAAGATAGCCAAGTAAGACCATATACCGATTCTTTCCTCTGTTGTCGTAAAAGGGAAGAATAATAGCATAAAGGAAACTAAGAAGCACTAAATACAAAATAATTCAACGCAGGATTTACTAGAATGTACACTAATTACAAAGTAATAACACACGGTCACTAAGTCTTACCTCTTGACTATTTGTATCTACAATAAACAAAGAAGCGAAGACTTCAAAACGGGATTGAGAGACAAGACCAGACGGTGATTCCAGACGTACTTCAAAGAGAGTTTCCATACCTAATCCAAAACCTTGTCCTCTGACCACGCCTACATAGATTGTTATTCCTCCTCTTAACGTGTTGTCCCTAACAAAGGTTATCCTACGTAGTCCTTCAGCCATGGTGAAGTTCGCGATATATTCACTGACTAATTCTTCGGCACTGGCACCTACAAATCACAATAAATTATACTTCACATGAGATGAAAAAGTTATCACGATAAAGATCAAAAGGCTTTCCTTATCTATATTTCAAAGTAATAGTGTAATTCACATTTCGTACATGATGAAAGTCCAGATGTGTTCTCACTTGCTTGTGGCTTTATTTCAATCTGTCAAATTGCTCTTGCACACCGCTTGCTAAGCCTCATCAATACATTGGAAAACTATACCGAGCTTGATATGATATTGCAGCTGATATTTATGGCTTTATCAGTTAAAACTGGGAAAGGTGTGTACCCGAACTAATGTGTGTTATAATTTCATAATATGTGTTACATTTTTGACCAGTTGCTACTGAGAAGGACTTACAGACAGCAAATACTAAACACGCAATCATATGCATAATGATTGTCTGGAATAAATGGCTACCCTAAAAGTTTCGCCAATAAGTTCGTCCACAATTGACACTTTTACTGCAAAACCCTTAAAATCTACAATTTGAACCATCTTAACAAGGTACACTACTTACTAGTTAAACATAGGGACAGTAGTTTAGACTCCTAGCCAGTCATTAAGTGAAACAGCTTTAAAGTAATGAATTCATCTGTTAGTAATTTTCCACAGCTAACATGTGATGACAGGTCTAACATGTGTAACGGTATTAAAACACACTTCAACTTATTATGATTAACGGTTGTCTCTTATTCACTGTACAAACTGATCAAGCCATGTACATTGGGTGGTTGTTGAAATGTTTTCACATTGATTTTAGAAGAATAGGTAGCTCCATTGCTGTCATTGCCGAGAAATCAAATACTATGCATTGTCAAACTTTCAACTAATTACTAAAGTTTTCCAGATGACACCAACGATTGTCAAAGGAAGTGTAGAGAAGACAGGCTTACCTCTCATATCAACTCCAAATTGACTGAATATGTCAAAGAGGGCGGTGGATGAGTCTTGATGAAGAAATTGTCGACCGCCGGTACGAGTTGCTAAGGATTCTAAATTTTGATCAACTTTTTTGCCAATATAGTATGGATTAAGACCGAGCCCGTCTGCAATTAGAAAGAGAAGATGTTTAATCCAAATAATTTGTCACATCGTGTACAATGTTTGTTGGCTACTTACGCTACATGTCTGTGTAATGCAGTTTTCAGTAATTTCACAGCAGCACCTTTGTTCTTTACCTATCACTATAGCGAGACCATTTATTTTGTTGCGAAAACAATAATACGAATTCTTATACACTAACAAATATGCCCAAACATACTAACTGACTTTCAAAAGTGCATTAATAAATGCAACAACAAAGCGACACAGCATCAACCTTACCGTGTTGATGATGTCTGAGATACGCGGATCTTTGTTTTCTTCTCCGTCAGTCAAGACAATCAGTCTTCCTCCAAGAGTGTTGATATCACCCGTAGTGTTCAATACATCCAATCCTTTCTCGACACCTGTATAGGAGGATAAACAATATTATTAGATTCACAAATAACTTGGTCACTGACGATAAAGTGTTTCCTATCGGTAATTCACCACAAACAACCTAAACATATTTGAAAGATTCTAGATTTCCTGAAATACAATGTCCTATAATTAATTAGCAAGTGCGCTTTGTGATCCAAGTTTACCTTCCATGTGGTTGTCGGCATTATACTAGGCCGATGCAACGTGTGTACGGTGACACTTTATGAGGCGTTTCCTGTTTCTTAATCTCTTGTTTTGCTTAGTTCTATCCGATCGTTTTTTGACGTTAATTGGTGAGGTAATTGTGTACTCGATGCGTGAGCAATGGTTCGCATGTGACACACTGAGTACCTGATCAGTGTTGGGGTGTGAATGTATGGTACTCAAACACCAATACAGAAACCAAGTATAAAGAAAGATAT
>KN884190.1:39404-57987 GCA_000934455.1 Apostichopus parvimensis
CAAGGGGTTATAAGTTCATGCAATCTTGTGGCATAAGTTTCTTTCTCTCCTCCATATAGGACCATTAACATTCCTTTTTGTAATCAATCATTCTGATTTTCCAACACAGTTCATAGTGTAATGGTATTTTCTGCCCATATTTGTATTCCATTGTGAACTTAATAGTGAAAGTGGTTACATATTTGCTGTAGTAATTGGTGAAAGGCAAGGCTGTTTACTAATGGTATGGCTCTGAATTGTTTTCTACAGTATTACTCATTGCTGTCTGTACTGTAAATGAAGCCATTATTCTACTTTACATATGGCACCCCATCTTAAAGTAGTGGAATCTTGCATTGCTTTTGAGCTTGTTTTACTTGTTGTGTCCATACACCATGTGTTAGCATTTGTACCTTTCCTAGGATATGCCCTTTTAGGGGTTAGAAGTTCATGCAATCTTTTGTCATAACTATAAGTTTCTTTCTCTCCTGCGTAAGACCATTAACATTCCTATTTTTAATCAATCATTCAGATTTTCCAACGGTTTATAGTTTATCTTTTTTTCTGCCCATATTTGTATTCCCTTCTGAATTAAATAGTGAAACTGGTAGCATCTTTGTTGTATTAACTATATTTATAATAAAAAGTACACGAGGCACGATGAAGCAGGGGGGTTAGTTGGGCGCTTAGCCCCCACTTTTGACATACTTAAAAATTCAAGCGATAGCAAAATTAATTTTAAAAAAAAGCTAATAATAACTGCCTATGATAATTCAAATTTGAACAGGCCCCAATTGAGTCAAGCATGCCCCAGTGTATGAATGAAGTGGTGTGACGCTGGGGTCGTTGACGCCGATGTCGCCGTGTCCTCCCCCCCCCCAACCTCCCACCAGAATGTCGGTCTCTTAAAAAGTTGGATACAACCGGATAAATCCGACTATCACAGATTCTTCTTACGTCCTGGAAGAAGAAAATACACAATGATGCACTTCATTAGCTAAGTTAAATAATGGTCTCTATAGAACGTTTAATGCGTCACGTCGCTATAAGCTGCTTACCGACGCTTTAATACCACCAATAACCCATACAAAGATATACGGCATGATATATTACTCAACCTTTATCTATGTGATACAATTTGGCTATTAGTAGAGGGCGCTCTCGTGAATAAAATGTTTAGCAACCAATGGACAAGCATTCGATAAATGATTAATCATCAACAGTTGCCATGTGGGAGTGTATAATTCCTCTGAGTATAATTACCGATATCATATTAAAATTTGAATCCTCCGGGGTATATTCTACATCAGCATAGAACCCCCCCCCTCCCCTCCTCATAAGGGGGGGGGGGTGTAATGTAGTAAAGATGTAAAGTAGTTTACCGCCACCTTTCCGTAATTTACTCTATACTTTAACGGACAGTTTTGAAGATTTGAATATAGTACGTATATCATAGCACACGTCTATTGTTTGCTCTCTGCCTCTTTTGCTCCTATTTTATTCGTACCCTTACCTAACACCGAAGGATATCACAATGGCGACGAGCATGGGATCTAACTAATATTCGACAAACGTTCGTTAACAGTTCCTTCTTAACTTCTTCGGTGAGCAAACAACGCATTTTTTACTGTTTCGATATGGATTCGATGCAGCTGTTTCCACAATTTGACGTTAACGGTGCCAACGTTGGACCAAGATGGTGTAAGTGGCTACGGCGTTTAAAACAATTACCTAAAAACAAAACAGTTATCGGTTATGAACATTGAGGAAGATGCACGTAAACGGGCATTGATGCTGCACCATGCAGGACCCCAAGTATACAATATATATGACACTTTGTCAGAAACTGGGGATACCAAAGATTTTAAAACAGCCAAAGATGACCTATCAACATATTTTTCGCCCCCCCCCCCCAAAAAAAGGTTTTCTTGCCGAATCATTAAATTTTGGCGACATAGACAGAGAAATTAAAAGTCAAATCGTACAGTCGTGCGTATCGAGTCGACTACGCCGCCGGGCACAACGTGAGGATATTAAACTCACAGATTTACCTAACGCGCTCAGGTAATTCGAGATATCAGACAAACAGGCAGACGTAATGGAGGCGAACAACCAAACGACAACTGTCAAAAACATCCTTAAATCTCAATAACGACCTTTTATTGCTCACAATCGCCAACAAAAACATTCCTCATTCAACGGCAAAACTTATCGCAGTCGCAACTGCGATGGACTGTACCCTCACACAGTTGGCCCGATATCATGCCCGGCATATGGTGCGGAATGCAGGTACTCCCACACTGCCACTGCAATATGGAAAACAGCCAAAATCCCGGCAAAGCCAAACCAACAGCACCAAACGGTCTTGACACAATGTACATATGCTCAAGCATCACACCACCAGCCCCGACTGTAACTCCAGTGACTTAAGCGACGACAACTATGTGTATAGCCTCAGTCAAAGAAATGATGCAATCCCTCACACATCCATACTGATTCAGAACACGCCCATAGACTTTGTCATCGACACTGGCGCAGGTGTTAACAACTAGCATACGACAGTCTCCCTATAATCCCCCGAAACTGAAACCGTCTCATAGTAGTTTGTTTGCATACGGATCGAAAACGGCAATACCTATCGCTGGAGCATTTGAGTGTGTTGCGGAATCCAAAGCAAACTCTCGCTGTACGCGACATGCGTCCTTGTTAAGGCACTCCACAGCATCTGAACTTGGTATTGTGAAAATCATCAACGCTGTGATGAAGCCAGTTCACAGTCCCAACCCGGCTAAGAGATCGTTCCAAGCAAACTCATTACCAGCAAACTCGCCCCGCGAAATACTTGACAAATATCAAACAATTCGCAAAGGAATCGGGAAGCTAAAGATTATCAACTCAAGTTGCACATGGACGACATTGTTACACCCGTTGCGCAACCCCACCGTCGTATCAATTTCCACGCTCGAAAGAGTATGGAAAAAAAGTTCAAATACTAGAGGAGAACGATATTATTGAAAAAAATAACAGGCCCTACTTATTGGATTTCCCCAATTGTCGTTGTACCCAAAGCTAACAACCCTGACAGAGTAAGACTTTGTGTAGACATGCGCGCACCAAACAAAGCCACCAGACGCGAACGTCATATCACGCCAACGGTGGACGACCTCATTCACGACATATCAATGGTGCCACAATCGTCTCTAAACTTGACCTCTATGCTGGATATGACCAAATCGAACTAGACGAAACGTACAGATTGATCATGTTCTTTTCTACGCATATTGGTTTAAGACGATATAAACGTCTGAATTTCGGAATGTCATCAGCAGCCGAAATATTCCAAAATATCATTTAACAAGTTCTGCACGATATTCCTGGCGTAATCAATTTTAGAGACGACATACTTGTTTACGGAGAGTCACAAAGCGACCAGGACAAAACGTTGGAAGCGGTGTTCAAATGTTAAAGTGAACACAACCTTACTATCAACAAGGACCCGCAATTTGGGGGTGTCCACAAATTTGGAAGTGTAACAATTAAACGCACCTATATTAGATGCACCATGCACCATTAGGACCATGATTTGAAATAATGAAAATTGGCGGTATACCTTATCAGGCCAAGTCGCATACTGGACGTTTGCATCTAAACCGCGCATTGAATGATTTACCTATATCCTGTGCATTGGAAGCCCCCTTCCCTACGCCCTACAAGCGTAGGCAACCAAGAATATAATTACACAGCTTAAATCTATTTGGCGTTCTATAAAAGAGACCATGGTCAATGACTCGCTTTTGGATATCGATAATACATCTTGTACTACTGTCGTCACACCTGCAGGAATTTGGCTATGTTTCTAGGGAACCGTTTTGCCGAGAAAAATAAACGACACTCTCAAGTCAAAGTTGAATACGTTTATGCTTCCGCGGTCACTTAAATTCAGCTATTAGTACATCAATGGGAATTTCGTAAATCATTCCAATGGCTCTTGAAGATGATGATATTCCAGGTTTGTAATATGTTTATTCTCGCGTCGTATTAATGAACTGTTCTTCAAGGATGATTCTATGCAGGTTTGAATGTTTCGTGCAACCGATAAAAATAACGCTTGTGTGTATACTATAATAAGGTAACCTGTATGCCTATAGACCAAGGCGGCCAAGGCCTTCATTATACCTTATAAATAATTATAGTTGTACGATTGGTGCCAATTCCACACGGTACTTTTTATCCCTTATGCAGTATGCGAAGTATTGATTTCTTTTATGGTAAAACCTCAGCTAATCAGAAAGAAAATACAAATATCCTGGCAGCGACACTGAACACATGAAAAAAAGATAATGATGTTCATTAAATTTTGATCAAACTTTGACGAGAGAAACTCCTAAAGACTATAGGCATAGTTAATACTACTAGTATTACAATACTAGTCTAGGCCTAGTACTAGTAGGGGAACGGTTATTTCTCCGCACACGGTACTTTCTGCTGACACAAAACGGTGCTTTCGGCACACCAAATTTGTAAGCGGAAAATACCGTTTTTTTTTGGAGGAGCAGCAGAATGGCTTACTGAACTGATTAGGCACATTGAAATGATTTAGGAGAATGGAGAAGATAGAATTTGACTGTAGCAGGATAGAATTTAACTCCGAGATGAGATTAGATTAGGATCTATAGCTTACATTCGGAAGAGGAATGATGATTTAGTACAAGTGGCGGTGATAATTAATTTTAGTTAAACAGCACCACTTTATTTGGAGTAAGGAGTATCTTTTGGGTTATTTTCTTATTAACCTGTTGTATTCTTTTGATAATTTTTTTTTACGCCCACTGCCACCGCCTTGTACTCTTGACGTAATCCCTAACTACATACACCCATGCCTCCAGTAAATTATAAGCAACTTAACTTTCCTGACATGAACTCAGTCTAACCATCCTTATTGACTTTCTTTGATACTTTCTCATGTTATTTTCATCATCCTGAATTTGGTATTCTAAAACTGAAGAAAAATATAGTGTACATGTAAGTGGGAAAAAAAGGTGGTATCCCCACAAGAAATATTTTAGCAGAAAGTAATCAGCGGAAAGTACCATGTGCGGATAATAACTGAAACCGCCTAGTTGGGAATTTTTCCCCCCCTTTTTGAAACACTGGAATCCATTTTGTAGAAGAGGATTTTCCATTCTCTAAAACACCAAGTTCTGTTTTCTTAATAGAAATTCCGTCTTCTCAATTTTCTTGTATTGAAACTGCCTTTAGAGTCTCATTACGTGTTTGTCAAATTTAAGCTTCCTAGCTTATTGCATCATAAGTTCAGTGAAAACGACACCATCCTTGCAATTTTCATATCAATGTTCAATATTTTTATCTGTAGTTAAAAATGTTGAGTTGAATAAAATTTGCCAGATATATTAACAAGTCCTTAAATTCTACAAACCTCCATCAAAATTTGCATGCCCCGCCCAACAGATCATGCCCCAATCAAGTATCTCTTTTTTGTTTATGACTGTTGGGCCTAGGCTTACTCTTACTTTCATGGCTAGCCTGTCTTGCTCTTGCCTGCTCTTGTTTCTTTCTCTGAGTCTTACCGATGTAGCTCGCCAATTGTATGACTACAGTAAACAGGTGTTTTCAGATGCCCTTCCGTGAAATTGTACAAAATGGATGATACGAGTACTTCATATGACTGCGTTAAAATCATGATCGGGCCGCATGTGTAAACTATTTTGTTTACATTTGTGTAATGAACATGCTGACATGGGCGGTCACAGATTTTATGGTAAATCGTTCGTGCCATAAGGGCAACAGAAAATAAATTTCTTTCGATTGCGACAGCTTTCCTCCATTAAACCCACCTGGTCAGAGTGCATTTAGAATAAGAAACATTGAATCTACTTCAGAAGTTTGTTTTCCGAAATTCATCAGCAAACACGTTTTGAGACTTTAACTTGGGGTCCAACATGGTTGCTTGGTTAGAAAATATGTAGTAGCAAGTGACAGGTCAGTGAGATAAAGGTCATGTAACATCATTTGCCGCATGCACAATACAAATAAACTGTTTGTTTTGAATGTTATAACAACTTTAGACGAGTGGTGAAGCCTGACCTTATCTATACTAGAGGCTAAGTCATACTCGTAGAGACCAATCAGGGTAGTCATACTGGCCAAATTGGCTTAAATATTGATTTGATCAATGTACTTGCAAAGATTGACTGATGAGAATTCTCAATTTTGATACATGTCACACTTTTTGTAGTACGTATACTACTAGCCGATGGTATTATGGCATAACTTAAAGTTAAGTTAGCGAAGTTTTATCTTTCCTCCTGCCTATCATGAGCAACCTAAGATTCTCTCCTGTATTTTGCTTGACATTTAAGACCCTCAGTCAGTATTGTTACAATACTTTCAATAAGAGTTCTTTTGTGCTCAGTAAAAACAATAAATAGTGTGTATTACCATCTCCCCACCTCTCCTACAGTATGAATCCTTGACTCTTCAGGACATTTTCAAACGGTAGTTCTCTGTAATTCTTGTATGTATCTGTATTTGCTTGTAGACACCGGGGCTGTATTTACATTTGGAAAAAGCCGCTTTGCAGACAACACACCAAACAAATTTTGGATACGGAATGACAAAGTTTTTCAAGTGTCTTGTGGGGATGACCACTCAGCATTTGTAACAGGTAAGTGACAAAAAAGAAAGAGTAGAGGAAAAAAAGAAGGAAAATAAAACCCACATGTGAACCCCCTCCCCTCAATAAGCCAAACCAAAAGCAAAAGAACAAAACCAAAGTAATAATAATAATAATAATAATAAATGAGACTTATATAGCACCAAATCAGTAGACAAAAGTCACTGCTCAAGGCGCTTTACAAAGAAAGTAGATTAATTTACAAAAGAACAAGTGAAAAGATGGGTCTTAAGTAGTCTTTTGAATGTAGAAAGTTTAGAACATGCTCGAATGTGATCTGGTAACTTGTTCCAGAGATAAGAGCCAGAGTGTTCAAAGCTTCTGTAACCATAGGTCTTCAAGCATGGTTTAGTAATCTGTTTTTTAGGCTGATTATGACATTCAAAGGTGAGATACACCAAAGGAAGTGACCTACTAGATAAGTCTCCAGTACAAATGTTTTTTTTTTTACACTTTTTTTTTGCAATGTATGTAAATATCCTTACATATTATTTGTTATATACTTTTCCACATATATGTGTGTGTAAGTTGTTCATGAAATCAAACAAAAGAAAAATAGCTAGTTTATATATAGATTTCAAACCATAAAATATCTAAACAATGGATATTTTTATGGCAGATGTTGATTGCTGTAAATTTTCTTGTAAGTTTTCGGTTTCACTAGGTGATGACCGCATTCTGAAAATTACAGTTATTGCAAATGTGAAGCAAAAGTTAAACTAGCAGGAGTAAAATCATTTGTAAAACAGAGCTTTCTATTTAAAATATTCATAGGCTACTTACCATGATATATGTGTATAACCACAGGCTGTAAAGATTGTACCTATCACAGCAGTCACCAGTTTGTGAAATCAAATGCCCAGATGTAACGTCATCACCGATTGCTACTTTAGTGAATCTTGTGCATTTGTTTCAGAAAATGGAAGACTTTACACATTTGGTGCTAATGAATGGGGTCAGTTGGGCCTGGGATCGTCAAAGTCAACTACAAAACCTAGTAGTGTGAAAGGTAAGAATACTGCTAATAGAATGATGGTATCTTAAGAGCTTGTCAGCTGATTTCTTGCTATCTTGGACTGCCTGATGACAGTTACATTGTGTTTTTGCTGTAGATGTCACGTGCACAGAACTTTTGATGCCTTAAATATTATCAAGACTGGGATATGTAAACTTTAGCTCAGAATCATGTTTTTGATTCACGGAAGGTGACATCAGTGCAATAAATAAAAATTACAATAATCTCACCAGATATAAACTACCCAATATCGTTGAATTGTGACTGTTGTGCCCTTGAAAATGTAGCAGTTGTGCTACCAATATTGTTTAGTAATACAGAAAGCAGGGAATAATTCATCTACTATCACATACCAAAATGCTAAGCAAATGGTCAAGTTGCAATACAAGTCCGAACATATGTAGTTTAGAGCATTCAAAACTGCTATGCAAAATTGTTCCCTGGAGAGGTGCAAACTTGGTATTATAATGAAACATTTTACTGACAGACTTGTAAGATTTTCCTCACTGAATGAATGAAGTATAATATTTGGCCCTCCATAATGGTTTTGGACATCTTAGGCTCTCAGAACCATCCAATTATCTTAACTGAAAGTGTACAGAGACACTGCAAAGGGAAGTACAATGACAGGTTTTGAATTTGATTGGCAGACTCTCTGGAAAAGCAAGAAGTTACTCTAGGTTGTGGATAGGGTAAACCACATGGATAGGGTAAACCTCATGGATAGGGTAAACCTCATGGAACAATACAATATTGTCTCTTTGATCAAGTTTCTCACCATTGAAGGGTTGGTGACCTCAAACTTTATGGTTCCACATTCAATATGATATAAGATGATGTATCACACAGATCCACATCAGTAGAGTAACCCCAAAGAGTATAGGGTTTTCACAGAGCTCTGTTAAAATTCAGCACATCTGCAATGAAGCACTGGCAATATTACTTTATCTTTTTCATGTTTTGTTTATTCCTTTAGCTCTGAAGCAGGAAGGTGTGAAGGTTGTGGCGTGTGGCAGACTCCACACGTTAGTCTTGTCCAAGACTGGGCGACTGTACACATTTGGTGCAGGAGGGGAGGGACAGCTTGGGCATGGGGACCTGGAAGGCTCAGAGCTGCCTAAATTAGTGCAATCTCTCAGTGAACACAACATAGTGAAAATGGCATGTGGAACAGACCACTCATTTATACTCACAGGTAAGGATTAATGGAATGTATATTCATGAGATCAATATTAAGCAATATAATAACCCAGCAACAATGGATCGTAGTTCAATTGAACCAATATCAAAACTTAGAATTGGGATTGCATTTAATGTGTTCTCTGAACAGGTATAGATAATAAGGAGAAAATGTGTAAAGTAAGTTCTTTCAGGCAGGACAGGTAAACACGACATTGAGTCTGGTTTACGTCTATGTCAGGCTGGTATTACAACTCAAGGATGAGATGATAAATGGTATATTACCTCATAATAATCTCAAACAAATGTATCAGGTGGGATGTCTATAAAAGTGTATTAGAGATGCATCAATGAGACCTCCCGCTCTCTAAATAATCTCACTTATGCACCAAGATGTATATGATGAATAGTTTCTGCAATCAAAGAAAACCAAATTTCTATCCAGGGAAAAAAATCAATGCAAATACCCTGTAAATCCTCGTCATACCAACTGCAAGCAACGCAGAATGATTTGATAGAAAATTCTTTTAACCAATATGTCTGAATCAATACATCTGAATCAATACACCTGGCAAGTGAATAACAAAATTTTGTTAAAATATTAGTATCAAATTACTCAATAACATAACATCAGTAAGATAGGAAAAGAACAAAGCAAAATGAAAGGAAAGAATGAATTTCTGGTATCCGATTTACTAACGTCGAGAATCTTTCGGTACTGATCATACCGTATTCAGAATGAATCACATTGTGAATGATCCTTAAGAATGGAGTGTAGCGCAAGTTTGACAGATGTCGTGCTCTAGGCGCTCAACATGCTCTACTTACTACATTGCGCTCAGCCGCGTGGGACACTGCATCAAACGCACGCTACCTGTTTATGACAATGTCAAAATTTGTAAAAACAGTTATAATTATGTAAAATTTTCTAACGATCATTTACGTACCCCCACTCTGCACATGACTGTAGTATATTTATATTGCCTTACATTGGCTGGTGTTATGGTTTAACATTTTGATCTTCCACAATTAATCAGATGCAGGTGTTTTATTTGCCTGGGGTGGAGCGGCAGAAGGCCAGCTAGGTATGGGAGATACTTCAGAATGTACCATCCCCAGAGAGCTCTCTGTCAGTGGCAAGGTCAAGCATCTTTCATGTGGATACTACCACACTGCATTTGTAACTGGTAAGTATGGAAGATTTGCAAGAGAAATTGAAAACCATTAAATCCTTTCCTTGGAGATGGTGGTGGGAGAGGGGGGGGGGGGGGGGGGTTGGGAATGGCATGATAAACAGGAAGTCTTGGATGGGCATAGGTAAGAGAAATGGTGATCTGTAACTTTAGAAACTCTCAATTTAAAAACAATCAGTGGCACTGCCTTCTCCCTCATATCAATAGTGTATTAATGTTTGTATTGTTAGTCACCCATACCACCTCGGTCTATTTGATCGTGCAATGAATCTGAGACCATTTGACAATTAAAATGTTTCATGGAAAATCTCATCATTTTATATTCTCAGATATGTTTTCTATGAACCTATGTCACAATTTCTTTATTTTTCACAGAGGATAGTAAATTATACACTTTTGGAGAAAATGACCTAGGAAAGCTTGGTCTAGGTGATCAGTTTACAGGTAGCACTAACATTCCAACTCAAGTTACCGGTATCAAAAGTCCAATCCATTGTGTGGCTTGTGGGAACAATCACACAGCTGTTATTGCAGGTGGGTATAAACTAAGTTCACTTGTCTCATGTAATTTTGGACACCTGTGTTCTTCATACTTTGCATGTTTTCTTTTCAGAAATATATCTTCAATGGTTTAACCGGAAAGGAAAGTTTTTTAAATCTGTTTCTATTTATTCCTTAGTTGGTGGCGGAAATGGGTGTTAGGGGTGGGGTTGTCTTGGCAGCGAACAAGGTTCAAACTGCAGTTGCTGAACTCTAAGATGTTAATTGTCAGTTTTATGTTAATTAGGACTTCAGTAAACAACTTAATTGCACATGTAGATTTAATTGGTAGCTAACAGTGCTCAGTTGAATAGATGAGACTTTCTGAAGCAAAATGTTTGACTTAATTCAACAAGTACACCATGTCATCAGCATTGCAGAGATTACAGGGTGTGGTGATGCTGGGACTCATTTCTCTTTGACTGGAATTCATTGCTGAATGTTTATTATTGGTCACCTAAACTGGAAATGTGCCAGCCAAACTAGCTAATTGATCCAACTTAAAACTTTGTGCCAATTATGCAACTGATACATTTTGTCTGTTCCAAAGGTGACATGGACTTGTTTACATTTGGTGAAGGAAGTCAGGGTCAGCTGGGTCTGGGTCCCTCTGTTTTACAGACGAGCACACCACGCATCGTGAGTAAACTAAAGAAGCATCGTCTCAAGTCAGTATCATGTGGTGAGAGCCATACTGCGGTGGTAACAGGTAAAGCATGCATTTCTTTTTTTGATGAATGACAGTGTAAGATTTGTTTAAGTAGAAGGCACATGTTCTTTATCTCTTAGCTTTATCACATGTAATTTGTCAATTTTAATTCTTATATATCTTATGGCTTTATTTGTGAATATTATATAGTTATTTAAGTTCCAAGTCTCTTATTGTAAGGGTGTACAGGCCTTCGGGCTACAGGAATTTGGTTTCCTTTTGTACATCCTGATCCGCTTTGTGTTTTCATATTTTGTTGTTTGTATACTGTTTTTGTGATTGGATCAAATATATAATGAATGAATGAATGAACATGTATATTCATAGTCTTTTGTTAGTCCCATAGTTCCTTTTCAGAAATGCCCAAAAGTTGTCAAAACAGAAATCAAGAAACTTCCACTTTTTTATCCTTCACAGAAAGTGGCTGTTTGTATACATTTGGAGATGGGCGACATGGAAAGTTGGCTCAGGGTGAAGAAAGTTTCAGTAATTTATTCGTGCCAGAACGAGTTAGACGTTTAAAAGGATTTTTAGTCGAGCAGGTTAGTATCCTTCTTCACTACAGTACACATTCTGAATCTTGCCCTTTATTTACTACAAGGTAGCCAAAACAAGAGGAGAAAATATTCTTTGTTCACACTTTTTGAAGGGCTTCTCCACCGGGTAAAGATGATCGGAAATAGTTTTGCAAAAGAAAATGCCAAAAAAAATCACAAAAAAAATGTGTAGCTGTTTCTTAACTTTTGCCAAGATCAACAAAATTAGTAAATTTAATAGAAACTAGTATATGCATACATTTAACGACTAAACTATTCCCTACATCAATCTTATTTTGTTGACCTTACCTAGTTAAGGTGTGTCGATAGCATACACTTGATTGTACAGGGTGTAGTTCATTGCCCTTGTTTAGTCCTTGGTGGAGTACTCAACTCTGTTCCTAATAATTTGCAGTACAAGTACAACATCATGAGTACCAATGCAAGTACAAAATCCCTTGGTGCAAGTAGAAGATTTATAAGCACAGATAAGAGTACATGAATTTGCACAATGCCCTTAGTATGAGTGCAAATTTATAAGCACAGGTAAGAGTACAAGAATTTGCACAATGCCCTTAGTATGAGTGCAAATTTATAAGCACAGGTAAGAGTACATGAATTTGCACAATGCCAAAATAGTATGAGTAAAAATCCACAATGATCAATACAAGAACAGTCAGTCTACTTACTACAAGTATCTTTCCTACTTTGGATTTGGTAAAGAAATAAGTTTTTCCTGAAATATATCTCTGAGACAATAACAAAGGAGTGTCTTGCTCTTTCATCACCACTTTAATAATATTTGAAGTTAACTACAAACTGTCTGTTGTCATTTTAGGTTTCTTGTGGGGGTTGTCACACTCTTGTAAGAGCCAGAAGAAGAAATCCAAAACGAGATTCTGTTTCTTCAGAATCTGAAACAGAAACGGAGCAAACTAATCAAAGAATTTCCAGTACGGTGGAGACACCTCCACAAGATGGACAATTGGGAGAAAATCTAAAGAAATTAGCCGAATCTATTGAACTTCAGGGATCATTAAATGGATCCTTAGGGGGTACAGCAAGGGGCCGGAGAAGACAAAGAGAGGTAAAGAAACTTTATTGTTTTCATTCGCTTGACACTTCAAGCTGATTTAGTACTGTCACTAGTAATGCTACTTTTTTTGCATTCAATTTAATACTACAATCTAAAAGATACCATACTCAACTGCTAGTGGGAAAGAAAATGTAACTAAACATATAACATGTTACAAGTGCACCAAAAGTCTCACCAATGACAAGGAAGGCAAAGGGTTTACAAATGCAAAAGTAATCAATGACATCTCAGGAAATAATTTATTGTTCAAAGTTTGTGTAGCAGCATTGAAGGCTCTGAACCTCAAAAGAATACTGTAGTGTCTGTGTACAATCCTGCTAGGTATACAGCTTTGCATTAGCGATTTGCCCATTTAGCATCAGTTGGTAACATGTTGCGATGCGATACCAGATCAATTATTCCTTGCGTTTATCTTGTGGGAAACAAATATGTCTACACTGCGCTAAACCTTGTACAAATCACTCATCAGGAGATATGAAATGGTTTAATACCAGTTGGGAAGAGAAATACAAAGTTACAACCCAGTGCAATATGCAGTTATGATAACAGCATTATGTATTCCATTAATAACCGTATACTGATTAGTTACTACTTGACTGCTTAAATTTCATAACTTACTGTACAGAGCTCTAGTTTACTATCACATTTTTATCCTCGTGTGTTACTTCTTTCTTAAATGTGGGCTAAACTCCAAAAATTTGAGCAAAGTGTTAAGAATAACAAAACAGAAATGAAAAAGAAAGTAACAAATAATGTTTGTGGGAAATTTTACTCAGTCATGGATATACTTGTTTTGAGCTCAAATACATTTAAGTGATGACATCATGACTGGAAGCAAAATTTAACAAAGCATCACTTGGTTATAAGGTGATAGTTATCAGTAGTGAACAGCTGGTATAGACTGACCGGATACATGTGAGTAAGTCTTTCAATATGATTGTATTCATTGCTATCAACATCTGCTCCAATATGAAGGACCAATGTTAAGGCTTGCTGGTCCCTGAAGTTAGAAACCATTATTTTAACAAGGTCATGTAAAGTGCAAGATATTGTTGTGGGTAGTCACTAACAAGGAGTGGGAAATGTTGATTATATTACGTACTATTTTTGCAGCTATAAAATAATTGAAACCGACACACACATATATACTACATTACATGTATTATGATGCTGGTCCTTGAAGTTATAAACCATTATTTTAACAGGGTCAGGTAAAGTGCAAGATATTGTTGTGGGTAGTCACTAACATGGAGTGGGAAATGTTGATTATATTACGTACTATTTTTGCAGATATAAGCTAATTGAAACCAACACACACATATATATATTACATTACTTGTATTATGCTCATAATAGTTGGTAGCATCAGGTAGTTGAGTGGTGTACATCTATTGCTGTCACGTGACCATTATGAGATATGTGACAGTTATAAGGATGTAATGATTTTGCTCAGGTAGATGGCAGTTCTTTTTGACTTAAAAAGTTACTTTTTTTTTTTTAGTCCTGTAGACGGTAGGACATGTTAAAATAGTAACGTTATATGTTTCCATTGTAGGCAGGGGACTTTTACGTACATTAACCCATCAGGCCTACCCACCAATCTGGTTTACTTGTTTTTATGTCCTTGACTCTCTGTACTACCCAGGGCAGATTTATTACAATATTTTTCTGTATCATTTGTATGCAGACATCACCTCTTCCACCATTGGCTAGAACATTACCACCCTTAAGTACTTCCACTCCTAAGACACTACCAAGTCTTGGTACCAGGACTACAGGTGACGGTGGTCTCAATCAACAGAGAATACCAAACATCAGTGAAGACTTGACAGGTAAAACCAAGAAACGGCTTTTCATAAGTTAAAATTAATTTACAAATTAAAAGTATAGATATATAGACTTGAAATATTTGCTTATTAGATGTGAAAAGTTGTTAGACAGAGTGTTATTTAGTCAGGTGGGTTATCCATAATGTTGATCAGGATTCTCTTATCCCAATATTGCATCGATTGTATCTCTCATAAACCTACCTTTGTATCCCCTTCCACCCTCCTGCCTCAAGAGGGCATAGAGTTGCATATCTCATTGCTAGCAAAACTACACTGAACATATACATTTGACCTTAGATCAAGTGTCCTTTGACCTCAGTTACCATGGCAACTCCATATTTTGATAGCACTTGACATTCTCATGATATCTGTGAAGGTCCATGTCAATTCAATTTTTACCCTTGCTTAAAGAAATGTCAGACTATGTGCATTAGGAATGAGGGATATAACTTTGAATGGCAAATATAATTTGTAGAAGCTTTGTAGGGACACTAGCATAAAATGATGTTACCTGAACATTTATTGTCTTTCCCTTCGCTATATCACTGACTATCTATATATCTGCACTACGTACATTTCAAAGTCTTAAAAAAAAAAACAAAGTTAACGAGTAATTAGAATACTGACTAGGAAACTACACTTTAAGTCTGGATATATCAATTGGTAAACAAAGGAAGTGTCATCATTAATTAATTGGTTCAATCCTGTTTGACATATTTTGTATAATCTTTGTCCTTGTAATCTTTTAGCCTATTTAACTTTAATTATCACAATATATAGCTTTTAAGTATTACTCATCAGTACCCTGTGTCCCCCCTCTTGTATTACAGATTCCAAAGTGAATTCTTTGTCAACTTCCAAGAAGCAGGATGAGGAGTCATCAGAAAGCGATGAAGGGAGTTCTGAAGAGGATGGAGAGAGCGGCGTTGATGAAGCAGATGATGGTACACCCGTTGATGAACCACTCTCGCAGGTTTGTAAAACCAGAACCATCAATTGTATCTTCTTTCGTGCCATGAAAGCAGCTAAACACATCTGAAATATTTTCTCTTTCCAAAATGATACACATAATGGATTTAATATTTGGAACATAACAAAGCTTACCACAGGAAAACGTCTATAATCCGTTTACTTCCAAACAGCATTTTACATGAAAACATTTTTTTGAGATCTAAATAAGGGTAACAGTCATAGGTATGGAATGATATGTTTATTGCATCGGACTGGTGCCTTTAGTCAGATTTGACCATGCCACCCTTTAGGTTGACCATAGGACTGGTGCCTTCAGTCAGATCTTAATACCCTTTAGGTTAACCATGATGATTACTGTCTGATCTCCTTACAGACATATTTCTCTAGAAGTGGAAACAGATCTGACATGAAGCCAATGGCATCAAAGAAACATAAATCTAAGAAAAAGGTAAGCAGATTTCTTGGATGTAAAATTTGGTACTTCAACGAGGGAAGATATTTCAAATTATATTAATTTAAATCTGTGACCTCAGGAAGTTTGGTTCTATGCTAACTGAACTATCGTACCGTATTAAACATTTTTGTGTTGAGTTAATTCAACACAATTCCTGGGATGGTAGGGCTATCAAGAGATATACAGCTTTGTGAATACACATGTATTTAGATTTTATGGACATCTGAATGACAGGTGCCTTAAGTCACATGAGTGGAATTACACAATGAGTAATGTTTAACCAGGATGGACCCTAACTGAGATAACAGAAAGCTTGGAGAATTTACCAAATGAAACTATTGAAAAGATTTTGAGAGAGCCAGTAATTTGGGTTTAAGAGATAGATTCACTCAGTGACCAGGGATTGAAAACTACTGTGCTTGATTCCCATTCAAGAAGGTGTGTCTGTTATTTTACTAGTTTAAGAAAGAGTTTGCAAAACAAAAGAATTAAGATCATTCGTGATTCAAATGCCTTTATTTTATTCTACCAGAAAGGAAGAATTAAGATCATCAGTGATCCAAATGTCTTTGTTTTATTCTGCAAGAACAAATGAGTTATTATCTTTCAGTGATCCAAATGTCTTTGTTTTATTCTGCCAAAACAAAAGAATTAAGATCATTCAGTGATCCAAATGTCTGTGTTTTATTCTGTGAGATCTAAAAGAGCTGCAGGACTGTTGACACAACTCAGTTGCTAATCTTTGTAATATCATTACGGAGCTATTTGATCTGGCTTGATGTCAGTAAGGATGGCATTAGTAATGTCACCGTAATAATAGAGCAAGCATCAGGTAGATATTTCCACATGTGTGTTTAACAAATAATTTTAGGAGGATGGTAGTATTGGTGACGAAAATAATAATCAGAGACTGGAGGCCATAGAAGAAAAGCGACCTGCACAGGAAGATGAAGATGGTGAAGAGGATGATGATGATGACGATGACAATGATGATGACAGTGATGATGATGATGATGATGATGACAGTGATGATGATGACCCGGGAGCTCTTCACAGAGCAGCAAAGCAAAATCTCAAAAGTTCCCAAGAGGTACATGATCTGATGTCTGCTGTCTCTATACTGCTCTCTATGACAACATTAAAAGGATGTTTCTTGCTTTCATCATTAACTATTCCTTCTCAGCAGTGTGTGATTCTCTGTTTTTCTGCGTGTGCTATCCTACTCCACCCATGGTCATGTAATGAGTGACTTTCATTCACTCATCCACAAACTTGATTCTCATTCTCATTCTCACACTTCACACCATCAAAGTAGATCACTTTAAGCTGGTTTTGGTTATCTAGGCAAGATTTCAGAGCTGAATTATCAGACATGCGGTAGTAGTGTAGTGGTCTCTCAAACAGACCGAGTTTTGTTTTGAGGCTGTCAGACGTCAAGGTTGGTTGTCTGTCAAGGTCACAGACTTCTTGTCATTTAACATGATCAATGAGTTGCTTTACAATGAAAGAAAAGTGTTGAACTAATATAATTCAGCTAAATCCCATACTGCAAATTCAAAGTTTCACTAGATTGATAAATAGATTCTTGTATTATTAACTGTTGTAGTCACTAGTACTGAAAACTTCATAGGAAGGAGCATGTTTACAACATATGCATTACCAATAACTACTAAGAAATGCTTTGTATAATTTGCTAGCCTAGTTGCTAACCATAAGAAAAGGAAGAAATACTATGTTCTCTCTGTATCAGCCTTAGTTTCTTATCTCATACCATCTGCTGTGTTGCACTCGCTAATTTCATCAAGCAAACCTTTGGAGTTATGTATTCATGCTTTCAAGAACTAATGTTTCTCTTCTTTTGGGAGGTGTAATCTATCATTCTTATACGTGAAGTTGTACATAATTGATTAATGTTTATCAGGTGAGGAGATAAAAGGAAAAGGTGATGATGAAAGAAAGATTATAGAAGAGAAGAAACCAGCAGCACCAACAAATGTTGAGGAAGAGAGAAAGAGTCACTCATCTTTTGACTCCAATCTGACAGAAGGGACATAGCCCATTCATGCTCTACTGCTCTACTAGTCAAAGTGTGTGTAGATAGATGTAGTTAGCCCACAGTATTCTGCCTTGTCAATAAATGTAGCAGTGAACCTCTTCTACTGTTAGAGACCTTACCATTATTTTTTTAACAACTTATTCAATGCTTTAATGAGATGAATTCAATCTGTAATGAATGCAGTCTGAACATTATTCTTAGTTAGTTTAATAGGTAAATACCATATTTTCATTAAATATATCAGGTCTTTGCAGATTATTATTAAAAGGAACACATTAAATACTCTTCAGAAGGACTTATACCTTAGCTTTCACTGGTGGTGATCTCCTAT
>KN884190.1:59572-69598 GCA_000934455.1 Apostichopus parvimensis
GGTGATGATGAAAGAAAGATTATAGAAGAGAAGAAACCAGCAGCACCAACAAATGTTGAGGAAGAGAGAAAGGTGAGAAAATGATCGATTCAGTTGATTTCCAAATCAGAAGTTCGCTTTAGTTGAATTAGTTTGGGTTATTGTGTGCTTTGTAGTTCATGTCTGTAATGTTCAAACTATATCTATGTGTATCTTCTGCCAATCCCTTATAGCAACACCCCTAGCATCATAATGGACCAGTCCACTATCCTCTCACCTCAAACTGGTTAAAGGGTCAAAATAGACACTAATAACATCATCAAGGTCATAGATTATCTGCATCTCTGCACCCTGTACATGCATCCTATTGTTTCTCCAGTCACATCTTAGCTGTAGCAGAGAGCACAATATCTATATTGCACCAGTATACATCATTGTTGTGTCCTTCCTCTTAACTAATCTTTTCCAACAACTTTGGAACATGACAATGTAGGTTAATGTTGAGGACCTGTTACATAGTTTAATGTCGATATCCTGTATATATAGTTTAATGTTGAAAACACGTTAAATAGTACCTGCCATATAATTTAATGTTTATAACATGTTACATAGTTTAATGTTGATATCCTGTTACATAGTTTGATGTTGATAACCTGACATATAGTTTAATGTTGATAACATGTTACATAGTTTAGTGTTGAAGATATGTTACATAGTTTAATGTTGATATCCTGTTATATAGTTTAATGTTGATAACCTGTTATGTAGTTAAGTGTTGAAGATATGTTAGATAGTTTTATGTTGATATCCTGTTACATAGTTTAATGAAGATATAACGTGTTATTTAGTTTAATGTTGATATACTGTTGCATAGTTTAATGTTGATAACCTGTTACGTAGTTTAATGTTGATAACCTGTTATATAGTTTAATGTTGATAACTTGTTACATAGTGTAATGTTAAGGACCTGTTACATAGTAAACCAACATTAAACTATGTGTTCTGTTGGTTTCATGTTGATAAGCTGTTACATAGTGTAATGTTGAGATCCTGTTACATAGGTTAATGTGAAGAACATGTTTTATGTAGCTTAATATTCATATCCTGTTACATAGTTAATGGAGTCACTAATGTTGATAACTTGTTAAATAGTGTTATGCTGATAGCCAGTGTGAAAGTTTATGATGTTTGGTCTAGTTCACTTTGGCATGTTAATTAATGATTTGATTTTCATGGATTTTATTCATTCTAAGTGTTCAATAGGTTGCATGTTTTTCTTGCATATTTCTTTTCCTGCATCCATTAGTATCTAACACTGTTAATGCCCCCACTCACTCAGTTTTATTTACTTTGTTTATTTTTTCTGTTTTTTACCTCTATTTTTACCTTATATTCACGCTTTCTTGTTTTCGTGGATTGGATGATTTCTGTAAGTTTTAATCTTGGAGAAAAATTATACAACAACCTTTGATGTTGATGAGAACTTGACTTGTAATAAAATAGCAAAAAGGGAAACAGTATCATGGTTATAAAAAGCTGGTTGTAAGCAACAACCCTCATCAAAAAAAATGACATCATTCTTTTGGTAGAATGTGTTTTAAAGTAGTAGTGGCTGATTAATAACAGGATTACCTTTAACAAAATACAGAACATGCATGACAATAATTACCTAACTCCTGTTAAACAGTATTAAATTCACTTTGCCAGTAACAAAAGTTGAATTTATGCTGATCACTGAGGTGAAATGGCATGGAGAGGGGGGGGGTGGGGGTGCAGAAGAAGGGGTGAGTGAAGAGATTGACCTTTGGTTTTCACTGTTTGCTACTCTAGCAGTTTCATTTACATGTTATAGACATTTCCCTTTCATGGACACATAGCTCACCAGTTGTGTGTACTTTTTGCTCAATGATGACTTGATTTTTGCTTGGGTCTTTTCCAATAATCTGTATCTCCTTAATTAACAGCAGAATCTTGGTTTACTTTCTCTGCTTTGTTAACTAGTATTGGGAAGAGACTAACATTGCAACAAAAAATTAATTTTAATGGACTTATGATTAATTGGCTGATTTTCTTGATAGTTTAGAGACCGTGTCTTATTCTCGAATTTACAAACAGGCTCACAAATTTTACATTTATTATTTTTTTTTTCAATTTATTTACTTCTAGTTGTAATCTATTGCTCTGATGTTTTATTGTTAAACTTTGTTAATAAGTAATACTCTTTTCAGCCAAACATTTCCAAACATCTGCTTGAAGACTCTGTATTAAAGTTTCTCTCATCTTTATATGTAGATAATTATTACACACAAACTTCTCTCAATTTTATGTATAGATGACTGTTACACACCAACTTCTTATGAATGTGACATCTGTCTAGTACACACACACACACACACACACAAAAACAGCTTATTTGTTGATGTAAAACTAGAATAGAAATGCCATTATCTTAATCTTTTTTATATACTTTTTTTTTTTCCATCAATTACAGCCCTGGCAGTTTTGGAAAAAGAAAGTTGATGAAGGATCGTCAACAGATCCAGTGAGCCCAGCCAAACCTAGAGGTGGGGATGAAGCCAAATCAAAAACCTGCGTCGTTCTTTGAAGTTACGTCCCGCGGCCTGATGTATGGCCAAACAAATATTAAGCTGATTCTGTGTATCAGATAGAACATAGAATAAAGGTATTACAAGAGGCAATGGTCAGTATAACTATACAAGAAATATGTAAATTATATCACATAATACCACACTTATTAGGAATTTTATCCAGAGATGAGGTTTGCACAGATTGCTCAAGAGACAGCCATCAAACTTTCCCAGACGTCAGCCCTCTAGCTCTTTCTTGTACTATATATCGTTAAAGTTTTACTTTTAAAGAAGTATCTTTATTTCATTTGAAGCAGTTTTTAATAATTTAATACCTTGTGTACATTGGATACTACGGCATACCTTTGAATGTTATAGTAATATCCGTCCTTATCTTACAAAGTTTAGTGCTATGATGTTAACACCTTGAAACACCTTGAAATGAATTGCAACAATGCTACCCAGTCAGGGTCATTTAAATAAATTATTCTGTATTTTCTATATTTCTTAAATACATTTAAAACTATTCTGTTACACAACTTAAGTTTATAGTTTCTTTAGTTCTTTGTATGAAGGCAGTACTAAGAAATTGAGAATAATATGATATTTAGCCTTATATAGCACAGAATCCAACAAAAGTTGCTCAATGCGCTTTACGCGCTGTGATCTTTGGCAGAGCGCTCTATCATAGTAATAATAATAATAATAATTTACAGGTGATGACAAAAGAGAAAGAAAAAGAAATCATCTAATAACATTAATGTGAAAAATAGATGAGTTTTAAGACTAATCAAGTGGGTCCAGATACCTAAAGATCTACTGGAAGTGAGTTCCACAAATGTGGGGGAGCATGTTCAAAAGCTGCAATCCCCAATCATTTTTTAAACCAAACACAGGAGCAATAAGCTGGTTAAGATATTGTGATCTCGATGGCCAGCCTATTTTAGTTTGTTGATGTAAGATGTCACATAATAGCTTGTGGTATTAAATTTAATAGCACAGAAGGCCAAAATGAGGATATTATAATCTATGCATAGATTTATAGGTAAACAGTATTAGAGTCATGGCAGCATATTTACTTTGACAAATTTGAGCAGCCGTGTTCTGAATCTTTTGCAGTCTAGATAATTGGATGGAAGTTGCGCCAGCTAGTAAAGAATTTGTGTAATCAAGCCTACTGGAGATTACTGTGTTCACAAATGTAAATGTTATACGGAATATGCTGTACGTCAAAATAAGATAATAGAGGATAATAATTCTTGGTGAACTATATAACTGTATTCAATTCCCAGATGTCCAGCTATGATATATTTATGTAATAAATAATTATTCTTGGTAAACTATATGACCGTATTCAATTCCCAGAAGTTCTATGGCTGATATATTGATTTAATATGTAAGGGAAACTGCTCCTTTCATGACTCTGTGCATAAAGTGTGACCTGCATAAAGTGTGACTCTTCAAATGCCAGCATATGTTACTATGTGCAGATGTGGATGTAATATCATACTATATCATTATGCATAAAGCATAATGATATTCAAATGGTATACACTATATGATATGAGCCAATGTAGATTTGATACTTTCAGCTCATTTGCTAATTCTTTTGACTTTTACTCTTTACAATTTTTTTTTGTTGGGGTGGGGGAGGGGGGGTGGGGTCGATGAGGAAGAAGTGGAACAGTTGTATTGTCATGGTCAATTGGATTTTAGCAATTGGTCAATACATGACACCTTCAACTATCGGTGACTTTTGGTCTTATAGTAGCCAAGATGATGTTTAACATTGCATCATTCTTATTGCTTCGGTTAATGTTCGTTTAGCTACTGTAAGTCTTGACTTAAACTGTCCATCCATTTCTGATCAGCAAATTCTTGATATTTTGATAATATTTGTCTTTTAAAATGGGGTTAATCTTGATTAGATACATTCCTTATTCCACTAGGAGTGTTTGTGGCGATAATTTGTATGCATGTCTTGGATTTGTGTTGCATGTCAAATAATTCTACCTTTATTGTCTATGTTTTGCTTCCTAGTATCATCAGTATTTCTAACCCATCATCATTAAAGGATGTTAATAGGCACAAAACTAATTTTGATATCTTGTAGACCATTAGAAAACACTAGTATTATTCAAGGATGTGTTCCTGTAACACTTTTAATGTTTGAGAAAATGATCCTTTGAAGAGTAGAGATTCGTCAAGTCAAGTGACTGAACTGTATAGTCTAATACACAGAAAATACGGTCTAATCTAAGTGATCACACTCACAGTGTTAAGTGTTCCACTCATACTTCCAAGCTTGAGACTGGTCTTCCACAAGGCTCTGTGTTAGGGGCCCCTGTTATTTACCATGTATATGCGCCCCATCAGATAAATTATTTCGTCAGCATGATGTGAGATTTCACTTTTAAGCGGATGAAACACAAATTTATGTATCTATTTCGAATAGTGATTTTAATTCCTCAAAAGTGAAACGTGAGGATTATCTCTCTGATATCGAGGATTGGATGGCAAACAATTTCCTTCTATCGAATGATTTGAAAACCGAGCTTGTACTCCTGTCGTCCAGGAATTTTACTACAGAATCGTCGTCTGTCAACAAAATCAAAATTGGTGAGGAACTAATTGACATCTCATTTAGTGCTAGAAATCTTGGAGTATTGTTCGATTCTAATTTATTGATGGAGAAGCACATTGCCAACATTTGTAGATCTGCTTTTTGCCACCTCTGGAATATTAGTCATATTTGTAGTTGCCTGTCTCAGTGATATTCTCTGAAACTTGTCCATGCCATAGTTTCGTTGAGACTTTATTCGTGCAATTCACTGCTCACTGGATATCCAGCCTGTAAGTTGAACCTTTAATTCTCTATGTACAATAGTAGGTTTCCTTGTGTTGGTGTTTGATGACCAAGATACAGATGGAAATTCAGTCATCCCTTTACTGTGTGTAAATATTTGTACATTGCACGCAAATGGATATAAATATTTCTAAGTTGTGTAAAGAACTGTAATGATGGATGAAAATAAACTCTAGTTTATAATCAGAATTTAAATTATCTCTTTATTATTTGTTTATGTATATAATATCGTTCAGGGAGTATGCTAATAGGATTTGAGACTCTGTCATATAACATCTCTCAGAACTATACACAGAATTCCAAACTGTTTTCAGTCAGTCACATACACTCCATCATGTTCAACCAGTCAATGAGAGAAACATGACCAATGTTGCAGTCAAGTCCAGCTCACTGGAGTCTTTGCATCTGAGTCCTGTGACTTTAAAATCTGAGTCCAAGTCAGATATAACAGTGCAGCTCAAAGATCTTATATCAAAGACTATAAAAATTGGAACTGTTGCTTGAAATGGTTGGAAGGAGCAACATGTGTGATTAGGCAGGATTTGTGTGGCTTGCCTTGCTTCTATAGTCCCTAGGACTTGAGAAGAAGAATAATATGTCATCATCTAGGTACATGTGCTTCCAATTCTGATTTCTTGCCAAAGGCAAAAGGTATCTATGTAAAGTAGATGCATGGGGTCAAAGGTCAACAGAGGTCACTGTCTGAAAACCTTGTAAATACATAAATCCAAATGCAAAGGTTGATGGAAGTTCATATTTGATGTGTTTCTGCCTTAAATAGTGAATACAAGAATCCTATTGTTTTCTGTGAAGGTCAAAGATCATTTGATGTCAATAGAAAGTATGAATACCTTGAAAAATTGGTTCACATGAGAGCATAATCTTGCTGACCATGTGACTTTAGCACTTATCAGAACTCGAAATTTTGTTTGCATCAGGGGCGCAACAACGTACGTAAGATATACTTCTTGGTGTCTCTGTCTTTTGAGGAATATATATGGGGTTCTCTTATTTCGTAGAGACATATATTTTTGCGACGCCTTGGATCGAAAAAACAGACAAGCCAAGCTTTTCTGCACAACATCTATGTCAACTGAAGATGATACTTTGGTTTACCTCCTTGTATGAACTAGTTCCATCATATTGCTATCAATATCAATACGCTTATTCATTGAACCAGGACCCCAATATTCAGGGCCCCAGTACGTTCGTTCCTATCTTTTTGAGCCATTAGATCGCAACTGCCTGTCAAGTAACTAGATAGCCATAAAGAACTTTGTGTTTTTACCTTAAAGGCATTGAAGACTCGCCCCAAACCGCGTGCCGCTCTCTGAAAAAAAGTTCACTTTCCGTTGCTTGCAAGTGAAGTTTTTTCTTGTCGCTACAAATTGCAGACAGTAATGAAACGTGATACCTTGTTATCTTTTCTCTAGACCTGAGACGTCCATCGCTGCTATGTACACTGTGTTGTGGGTATTGACTGTAGCTGTAGGTATTGGCTGTACACTAGTGTCTAATTACCGACGGTAGCAAGCTGTGTGTGTATTTTCTGGGATCGATGGTGGTGTCTAACACTTCTGTTACACCTCTTCGAAACTAGGTCAGATTACCGGCATATAAAACGTTTCTTTGTGAGCGAGTCTTCACACCCTTTAATGGCTTGGTGTCAAGTGAATACTTTCTTTGAAGTCAGAGTAAGGGCTGCAGTCTCCACTCTTGAACCGGATCCTTGAAACACTAGCATAGCCACTAGGGAAACTGGTTCCCATCTAATTCACAGCTATACCTCTCCTCCTACCTAGGCCCTCAAAAATGGACCGCCGTCACGGTATAAACCTGTAACGAAACATCTGACATTTGCATAAAGCAATTAGAGTTTCAACCTCTTCTCAACGAACGAAATCCCTCCCAATTTTCAACTGATGCCTATCATCCCAGTAGTTCTCTTTTATTTGGGACGTACAGTTTTGTCCGCAACGTCAAGATCCGTTAAAGACCATTTCCCCAGGCTGTCTTGCTTTTCGCTTACTTTGCTCACTCTTTTTAGGTGAGTTGTGTTAGCGAAGCTTAAAATGCGGAAAATAAACGCGAGATTCCTGATCTGCTATGCCAAAAAATTGTTATTGCACAATACTCTAAAAAAGAAGAAGAGAAAAACGGCAGTGTTTTAATTGTATATGGGATATGCCTGTTTTACTAGACAGTTCGCTGAAATACTGTTCAGTTAAATCAGGGACAACGTGTTCAACGTTTAACCTTGGAGTTCCTTTATATGAACTCTAACTAACCTCAGTAAAGGGCGTCCTCTATTTATTTTTCAGTCAATTATTCCCCAGCTAGAATCGGACAAATTTCATATTTGATGGCCTTGTTGTTCTCGAGAAGACCATTCATAGTGATTGCTTTATATTACTCTACTCTTCTACGCTGGCTATTTAAAAAACTTCCAAATTCATCAGATTTGACCATATAGGCCTATGGGCAGCTAGCCGCTACTTTGATTCTTTGCATAAATATAGCCATGTGCACATTTAATCATGGCCAACAAACAGAAAACTAAACCTAATGTCAGATAATACTTTCACTCAAATCAAGTACTACAAAAGTGAGCAAAATCCAAAACTAAATTTTATTGCCAAATGGAAGACGGCCTTCGATAACCGGTTTCCATTTATTAATTGCAAGCATGTATGTTAATCAATTGCTTTGTCATTCGCCTTGTGTATACACTACTGCCCGTCAATGAGTCTCGCATATTAAAAGTTCACCGAGTACTCAACTCCGTATACAATGTGCATGCAACGTACTGGCCAGTAAGAGCGGGAAAAGAGCCACCGCCCACTGACGTCATACTCCTTATTTGGTAGATGGACGGGCGACGCAATGAAGTAATTACCATATGAATGAGATAACGGTCTCACTGTAACTGCGCGCTACAGTTATAGTATACAGTTGTATTGTACATTCCTCGGCGCAGACGTCGACATCAAAACATTGGGAATTTCTACTACGAAATTCTCACGCGATATCGGAACTGCTGCATCAAGAATTCTCCTCTGTTTAAATTTCGGCAAAAGAAAATGATGAAAACCCGACGGAAGTCTAACAGAAGGCGAAGTAAGTATCGAATAATACTTCTGTGGATATTTCAGAACGATGTTGAAGTCATTTTCTCGTAAAACGGTGAAAATTAACCTTTGTTTTGGTTTCTTCTGTGGCACGTTATCACGCCATTCGATGACGTAGCGTGGGAGAGTGTATTTTCATTGGTGTAAAATGTCACCTGCCTCCATACCACACGACAGTGTTAGGCGATCCTGTATAAAAACGTGTGAAAAAGGAAATAAGAGAGCACGTATGTGCGAATCTACAACCGGAAGTCGACCGGAAATATTATAAACTTGCATACCAGGGCTATTATTTGATAATTCCACTGAAAATGTATGGGACATTAGGCAGGTGTTTAAAATTTGCACTAAAGTTAGGTTAAGGTTAGGCCATACAGTATAGGGACTACTTGTAATGCAAAGTCAGGAATACCATCCATTCGTTTGACATAACAATGAAATGGTAATAAAAGTCACCAGTGTTAATTCTTTGTGGCCATATTTTGGACCATATTTGGTTTTGCTTCCCAAAACTTTTGATTCTTTTAATGTTTCAGCATAAATACCAGGAAAAAACAGAAGCTCACTATGAGTATGTCTAGTCAGGGAGTAATTTAGTTTTCACTCATTAATTATTGTTTAAGCCTAGGCCTACACACTTATTTTGCTATGCGATACCAGATAAGTTATTCTCTGAGGCTACGTAGAGCTTAGACTTGTCATTTTACGATGGAATTAGCCATAGTGTTTCTCAGTCATGTTGAACATATTAAATCTTATGGTATAGTCAGTATTGCTAATTTCGGAACACTGCCAATTTCGGACACCCCTAAGAAATGCACGATTTCACCATGACAACCTACAGGAAGAGCCAAATTTCACCAAAAAGTACGAAATGACCTGTGTGCAAGTAAATACTTACATATTTGTCAATAAAACGACGGAGATCTATGAAGTCTGTTATAATTACTGAAAGAGCAACTGCGCCACCAATTTTATCACCAGCTCCACACTGTGGGACTGTGTGTCCGAAAATTACCAATACTCTAGCAAAGAAATACCAGTTCCACAATCACAAGAATCTTCTTGGAATACAACGTGAAAACAGTTTGCAGGAAAGAAAGTTTGGCCGTGTATCGTAATATAACACACTTCAGGTGATTTATACCAGAAGATATAGTTTTGGGGTGTTTTAAGGCTTAGGTGTCCGGAATTGTCCATGTCCATGCTACCTTAATTAGCTAAAGAATGGATAACTGAGTTACCTTGATCTGTTACTTCAATCTAATAGATCATGCTGCACAGATGGAATAACAGTTAGCATTAACAAAAAAGATTTACAAGCCACAAAGTAAAATATTACATCAAACCTATATCCAACCCTTGTTTTTGGTATAGGACTAAATAGGAGGCTCAGTAAACCTGATTGTACAGATCTCCTTAGTTATATCTAGGGCTATCTAATTATATGATTTGAGCAGACTAT
>KN884190.1:75021-92167 GCA_000934455.1 Apostichopus parvimensis
AAGTTAGCAGTTTTGATCCATTTTCTTGTATTTCCTTGTATTGATATACAATCAGGTTTGAGCAGTTCGTGTGAAAAGTGCATTGAGGTTCACACAGATTCTACAGACTGTCTGCCAAATACATTGACCTCATCATTGAACCTATAGCAATGTTTATGTGTACATGAGGGATCTTGCTTCAGCATATGTCCCACTGCGCTTTGCAGTCAAAAGTTTACCAGCAGGAACATGACATACACATGTTTATCATATCACAACATGGGGTTATTAATTCTATATCTAGTGTTAGTTACAGATAGCCCCTAATAAATATAATGTTGTTATGTAACTGCAGATCTGAACAGTATGTTTGATATGTAAGGTACTGTAATCAACAATGTCCCCCAGTCTTTGTGGACCAGTCTCCAAAGGTGAATGACTCCACAATATATCCATGAATAAAATTTCTGGCTTTTCTCGCAAGATAGATGTGACCTTCACAACAGTGCTGGGAAAGGGGATATGAACTGGGAGAGGGGAAGGATAGGGGGAGGATGAGGCTACCTGGGGTAAAGTAAAAGAAGAGTATTTTGTCAATAAGCATACATGGAAAGCTCTCAGAATCAATGCCTATCTAACATTCTTTAAGACATTGCAATCCCATGTTTATACCTCAGGGAGGACTTTCATATGTAAAGAATATCATCCAGTGTTATTCATGCTTCTATAATGTAACACATCACAACAAACAACTAGAAGAAACAAAAAGTGAGAAAGAGTGAACATTGCAAAAAAAAAATACTGTGGCTGAAAAGCAATTTCTTTGTAGATAGTTTTTGGGCATGTTGCCAGAAATGTTTCTATTTGAGAACGTCTGAAATGATGCTTGCTTCTTCTCATAGCATTCAGTGTAAATAATCGATTCAAGGAGGAGGACACATTGAATGCTGCATGCATGTAAGTTTATAAACAGTAATTGTGAGTTGCTGTAGCTAGATTGGTGTGCCTAGATTGACAGACAGACACTTCCCTTGAGACTGAACTTGTTATGGCTGAGAGCCAAGTTTTTACAGACATTGGCACATTGCCAAAATTGTCAACTTGGAAAACATCCATAGAGTGAAAAGGTTCTCAATGTAATCAACCACCTACTACTGTATTGTACAGTAGGTGAGTAATGAGTTGCTATGAAGAAAATTACAACTAGGTGAACCTTCATGGAACTAGTAAATTACAGTTGGCAATATTAGGACTGCGTCAACAGAGGTTTCTTGTTTACAATATAGATGAGAGTTTTGAACCTTACATTTCCCAAAACAAATGGTTGTTACAAACCAGTGGATTAAACGATTTTAGTAAATATCCAATATAAATATCCTGTTACAATGCATTTCATTATGTTGTCTGTATTTAGGAAAGTTTTCTTTGAAATAATATGAACCATTAAATTGAAATTTTGAAACTTTATAATTGCCTTTTGCAGCTCAGTGAATATGGGAACCAGTCAGAGACAACAAGATATGCCAATTTAATGGAACTGTCTCCCTAGATTATGCTTACTAGAAAATATCTAAGAGTCTTATGGGGAATATTAGTATTATTTTGTCTTGCAATTATGCCTCACGTACCTCTCAGTAAATCGGCACACCCAAAGTTGAGAGTGCAGGTTTACGAATGTAGCTTACTCTTGGCTATCATGTATTTAATATTACAACCCCTCCACTAAGGTTTCTTAAGATTCATTCTGTACTCTGTTGTAATGGAAAGCTAAAAGTTTCCAGGAGGTAAACTCTTGCTTGTTTTCTCTAGTATGGTGATTTAATCATTAGAATCCCTACATTTATTTATCGCTAGTATTTAACGAAAAGCATCTGACATTGTTACTCTAACCCAGGTGCTTTCTGTTTATTGTGGCTTTATTCAAAATATCTGTGTCTGCAATTTGTACTCTTAGTATTTTCAGTGCATGATGGTTTCACTACAAATTTTGCAAGGTATTGATTGACTTCTGAATAGATTTTCCATTTTTTAATTTTTTTTATGCATGTTAAAGAATGAAAAATAATTATTGTCCGGGTCAATAAAAACGCAAATTCATGGAAAATCAGCAGATGTACAGTTATATATTTGGTTTCAAACTTAAAAGATTAGCAGAAAGTTATGAACTCAATCCATATGTTTCTAAATAAATTGTGAGTGTGGGAAGGCTTTTACAAGCATACAGTATGGCTGAAAGCAGTACTTGGCTAGTTGCCAGTCTGTGTTTTAATTTGATGGGTGGGAAAAAAACCCAGTTAGCAATAGACTTTGAAGAGGTTTTTGTGCAAAAGGATTTCTTTTTGTACTGTTAATTACTACTATACAGACAGTTTGTTACAATGCCCTTTTTTGTAAAACATAAAAAATAAAGATGCTATCTACTGTAATATGTGTGAGTTCACATGAAACTTACAGAATAAGTACTTAGTGAAAGCTGAAATATACTAGTTTTAAATGCTTTACTTTAGCCGATTGTATCATCCACAGAACAAACAATTAACGAGGACAGATATCCACCTGAGACAACCAACCTTTGCTTAATATATTTTGTTGTACGTGGGACAGCTGGCTTTGTGTGTCAAAATAGTCCCTACTATGCTACTATCCTTTAATGATTTTATCAATTGGCTGTATAAAGTGTAATGAAGATCTTTACATACACAATTCTGTAATGAATAATAAATGGGAGGTGATGACCAGAATTGTCTTCATTATTTGCCAGCACTGGGACAGTCAGTAGAAAAAATGACATTGATATTTGAATGGGTGGTGATCTTCAGACTATTCACATATTCGATTAAAACCAACAGCGTTGGGGAAGAAGAAATCCATGGGAAAGAAATGATTTGTGTTTAAAAAAAAGTGCACCGTAATGTAAAAATCTGTTTACAGTGTGAAGTACTTAACATAATAAAGACTGCCAATAGTAATTATTAATTATGAACTGTGTATCTATAGATAAACCAACTTCACATTCCCCAATTCTGCAATTTTCTAAAGTCTGTCCTGTTAGTAGATGTGCGTGGGAAAATATCTGGCAGAGTTCCAAGTTCTTTGTGGCTGGTCTAGGTTATAATACATGTCAAAATTGTAATGTTTACTTTTTAACTGAGAGAGCTGGCAAGGAAATTAAAATAGTACTGTATATTTAGGGATATACGGATTTGTTTATATGCACTGTACGAGGCAGACAGTAGATAACAAGTCATGACACAAGGCAATCAAAATCAAAAGGGAAGGGATATACTGTACAGTTTGTGTTTGTTAGGTTTTTGTCTGCAGTGACTAGAGACAGTGATTTGAGTCTGTAAGAGGTCATGATTACTCTCGACTTGACTCTCAAATCAAGTGACTTGTTACAACTTTGGATTTGGGCTTTAACACCTCGTTGTTGAAAATATTAACGGAAATAATCCCTTGAACTTCTCAAAATATAGAGAATCTTGTTTGTCTAAGTATACAAAGAAAATAATAATAACTAAATTAGGTTAAAGATCACATCATGTTCATTTTGGAACTTGATCAATTACTGCCAGCCTGAAATTTTGAAAACATTGAACCACACTCTGAGGTCTTTTAATTGTCTAATTGAACATTCATAAATTTACGGGAATAATGCCAAGACACAGGAGAGTAATTTTGAAAACCAAATATTTAGCACTTTTTTTAGTATATAAAGTTAAGCTGTACAACTTCAAACATGTACTGAACTTCCTGTCTGGCTCTTTATACTTTTGCAAGGAGCTCAATGCAAGGAATGTTGTTATCTCAGTACTAGGGAAACTAAGTAACTGGTCTTGCTTGTCCATAGATTTATCTGTACCACTTGACCAATTGTAGTTTACTTAAATTGTGGACTGTTTCATAATGGTTACAGAGCTTGCATGTGATGTATGGAACACGTGTATTGCTCATTTATAATTAGTACTGATACTAACTACGAGATCCATAAGATTTCAGGATGGTGGTAGACAATACATGCCTACCAAATTACCATATTTAATACACACAGTACTTCTAATGGTTGCCTTATAAACATGATGATCGGCACTGTTTTCAAAAGGGAATTACCTTTAGATTCCTTAATTGAATTATAAATGGAAGGACACACTTTCATAAAATTTTGATAAGGTTTTAAATGTGCAGGTGACTTATATAGCTAATACAAAAGTGTTTACATTTAGTACTTTGCTTCCTCACTCACCCATCTCCATACAACCTTAGCACTCCCTGCACCCTTCAGTTTGTGGTTTGTGGTTTGCAGTTCAAGTGTAATTGTGTCCTATGTAAGTGAAATTCAGTTTGACTCTTTTTAAGATTTTACATATTGACATGTTATCAGTAAAATATATGGGTTTAACAGCATTTTATTCACTGGCAACAGTTGTGGTAGATTTGATCGGTCATCAAACATGATAAGATAAGCTAATTGATAGATTGAACTACTGTACATGCATAGGGACCTGAGAGATTATAACATTAACTGAGGCAATCGCAAAATTAACCTTAATGGCAGGAATAGAGTGTCAGTATTTTCACAAACATGAATGGTCTTCATCAATTTCTTAAATGGACAACCATCAATAATTGAGCCGGTCGTCAAAGTGTTAGCCCTGATGTTACAATTGACATAAGTCAATAAACATGTTTTCTTTAATAACACATATTGCAAACTTTTCGGTAAGGCAGTTTACTGCTGTATTGCTAGTTAACTTTGCAGTAATTGGACATGTACTCATAAGCAGTGGAACGTATGTTAAATACTGTACATGGTAAAATACTGTATGAAATACTGTATGGTAAAACACTGTAGGGGCAATGCAGTAGCAGCCAATGTAACATACATGCACATATACACAAAGGTTGGTAATAATTGCTCTTACTCTCTCTGGTAATAAAACCACAATGCTGGAAACAGCTGTCTATTGCTTCGTTATGCAGACTCATCAAGGACTTATCATGGTTGAAGACTTCCTATATTTGCTTAGCATGAAATCTATGTTATATTATATCCCATCACTCACGAATGAGTTGACAGCAGACTAAACATTCAGGGAATGGATATATATTGGAGGGCTGCAGCTATCATCAGCACTATGACTCCTCTCTCTGCTGTAACACTGACAGTTGTTTAACTTCTTGCATTTGTCGTCTCTTTTGCAGGATATGAAAATGATCTTAAAGCTAATGAGCCCATCGTTGAGGGTGTACCATTCTATGTGAAGTTATTGGGATCGTGCCTGGTGGATATGCCAAATGACGAGGTTCACACAGCGTCATCAGTTAAAAGACTAGTTCATGAGGTATCGTATCTCTATTTTGTGTTTATAGCTGCTATTGGTACTCTCTGCCATCTTTTCATACCATTTGCTTACAAAGCTGCTAAGAGTTCTTTGTAAAAGTCTTGCATGTTAAGTGAATGCAAAGGGAAATACTGCTGTCTTCTGACATTTGTGGACCACTAAATACCTAATTAAAGATGGATTTTCACAGAGGACACTCAAATAATCTGAATAACATGTAAGTTTACCTAAAAATTTGGCTGCACACTACATCTAGTGCTAGTTGATACATTGGCTTCTAATAACTTCCCCATGGAAACCCTTAGTTGCAGACTATTGCCCTCATCTTGTAGCAGGGATAAGAATCTTACAATTTTTATTTTTGGATACCTTGAATAAATTGTCACCATCTTTTGCCAAAACTATTGGAATGATACTACAATTTTTACTGTTATTGTGTGGCCTTCAAACATTAGAAATGTAACTGTAGACTTCAGATCCGTTGATCTAATCTCTTCCTTGAATGTATCCTTGAATGTTGGTACAAGTTTGTACAATTAACATCTCCAGGACCTTTGAGTCTGAAGAAATTGATGTTAACTTTATGTTGCTGGTACCCAATCTCATTATATTATGTTCCCAAGCAAGCCAGCAAGTTTGTTTAATTCCAAGAAGAAACGTAGATCTATTGCCTGCCTCGAATCTGCCCATGGTGCCCTGATCTCTCCATCAGATTTCTGTACTTGATAGTCACCAAGAACAAGTTTATTGTGAGATGGTACATAATTAAACACTGAGAGATTCATACAATGATCAATTTGATCAGCAGTTTTTTGAAAATGATATTTTAGGATACTCCTGATCATCTTATGGTCACAAACTAATTTGGAGAACCACCAAGGAAGACAGTTTTAGATGAGATATCCTACACTTATTCCATAGACTTATGTATGAAAGTTTAGAATTACTAAGAAGGCAGTGGCGGAGCTAGGGGTATTGGTCAAGAGGGGCGAGAATGGTCTGTAGGGGCGCTTTCGACACTATCTACGCGGAGCGCCACCACAGGTTGGCGCGGAGCGTACAAATTTTTTTTAAGTAAAGGTACTCCCTAGATCGCCGGAAATGACCCTTTCCGGGCCTTGTTAATTTGCAGATAAACGAAGAATAAATAGGTGTCACCGCCAAATTACAGCAACAAAATGTGACAAATGTCAAAAGGTAGATGAGAGCGCAATAAAAAAGTCAATAACCGCGAATAAGTAAAAAGTGGTAAAAAGCTGAAAAGGGCGCCAGCAGTCCATCAGGGGGGGGGGGCATCCACCCCCCCTGACTGTATGGACGCTCCGCCACTGCTTGAAGGGGAGTAACTAGAACCAAACTTGTATAGGCTGCTCAAGTAACAATTAGCCTTCATTGAAAGCTCAGTAATGTTTTTTTTGGAGGGGGGGGGGTCTTTGAATTGAAATAAATTTATTGTATGTTTATGGTCTTCAGTTTCAAAAGCGCTGGCAATTAATGATGTCACTTGTTTAAAGCATTGCCATGGTTTGCCCAATCATTGCTGACATATATTATGTGGATAGCACTTCTTTCTTATCGAAACTTTTTACTGTCTTTGGTATTAAAAGTTTTCTTGCAATATCTTCAACCTAATGACAAACAAAACATTCACACTATTGAAGTCCAAGATTTTCTTTATTTTTTAGTGACAACTTTGCAATTTTTTTGAGTTTGCTTTTTTTTTTTTTTTTTTTTTTCGTCAGGCTAAATATAGCGGTATAAAGTTACGGAAGGTATCTTTAACAATTTCTCCTGGAGGGATAGTCCAGGCAGATCTGGAGACACAGGAAGAACTGTTAAATGTAGCAATACATAGGTAAGAACACAATCATGTGTAAACCAATACAGTAGTGTTGTTGTCATTGCAATATTTACAGGTTGAATGAGTGGAGGTACTCATTAACAGTTTTGCAAGAAATTGCATAAATTTCTGTTGGATAGCCAATCAGAAATAAGTGGGGAACAACATTAACTGTTAGCTAATGTTACAATAATTTGCTGGTTCAACACAGCAGATAGGCACCACTGTGGAATGGCCACGTTGGTTTTCCGACACTCAGTATATAATGGTATGAACTGTATACCTGTGTGCACAATAAGAACACACCGGCATACAGTGAGGCCTTAACAGAATTCAGTTATCTACCCAAACTTGTTTGCTCAAACTTCAAAACTTTTAGAAAGAATATCTAAGGTTTTTCAATTTGCTGATCATATACAGCATCAAAACAGTCATAACATGACTTATTTAGCAGCAACATGTTCTTTCTCAGGAAAATACCTGATACTCTTATTTGCATATTCTGCACAAGAATGATTCTGCAAATGTCAAAAATAACATGTGGAACAACATCAGAACTTACACTTTGATTCATTGTTGTGACACTGTGCCAAAACATTTTGGATTATAACAGGAAGTATTGCCTTACCTTTAACTTTGTTTTTTGTACTATGCTTTCATTGTAGAAAGATGTGGTAAGATGTTTCATTTTTATGTATAAAGAAATATACAATGTATGTAGGAGTCTTTTGAGTGGGACTTGAGATTTTTGCAGAAGACAGATGGGCGTGGAAGTAAATAATGTTGTTTATACAGCTTGAGTGAAAGTTAGGCTTATAAATATTATTTCAACAAACATGTTAAGATAATTTGTGCAGTGTAATTTACCAATCAGAATTGATTGAACCATGCGATTCAAAACTGTCCATTAACAGTGTTTTATTCTATGGTTTCAATGGGTAAATGGTTCTGGAAAATGTTTGTATACTGGTAGTGACCAGAAAACCTGCAACACTAGGATATTGGTAAAAATTTATCTAGCAAACTGAAGTAAGAAATAATGAACTCATAGTTGAGACTGTGACAAATATAAATTACCAAATATGTAGTAAGAATTTATGAAAAGACATATATCAATGAGATTTGATTGTTGTACGAATAAAACAGGTTAAAAAGGGATCTTCGATCTGCTTTTCGCCATTGCCCATTCGAGCTCGCACCCATGTACTCCTTTAAAAGCAAACAGTGATTTTAGTATGGTACTGTAGACACCAAAGTAGACATTTGTTGTAGTATCTGCTTTAACCTTACCTCCTGATTTCATATTTGACTGATCCCAGCCCAACTGGTAATCTGACAAATGCTGTAGCAGCAACTTGTATGATCTCCTTTTCTCTTGCAGAATATCATACTGTACAGCTGATCGCCACCACGAAAAAGTGTTTGGATTTATCGCAAATGATACCAGAACAGATGTTTTAGAATTTTACGCCTATTTATGCACTAAAAGGAAAATTGTAAGTACATGTTTTAGGGATGTTGAAAATTAGAACTCAATTCTGAAATGGAATTTGTTCCTTGGAGAGTGTGGTTGACTATTACTGTTTTGATTGGTATTCAGACACTCAGGTATAGCTTATGTAGTATTGAGTACTGAGATTGTTCTAATACTAATAATGGAGTAACCAACAAACACAACCTCTCTTTTATGTGACCTGACCCCTTCTTGGTGGATTCCCCACCCTCTTCTACCTATTAGCATGTTTTGTATTGACTAACATAACAGAAGCTTGCTAGGAGTTCAGATATGTAACCTGTAGGATTTACCTGCAATCCTCTCTTATGTGTCGCCAGTCTATTGTACATGGGCACTTTCTCATCTACCTAAGTTGCATTACTGGAAGCATTTAAGCACTGAGCTCCTTGTATCCCTCTTCGAGGATCATGCTCACTTTCTCCTCTTTCTTAATCTATCATTAAGAGTCAATAACTATATTGAGTAGACTAGAAGGCCTTCTCAACCTAAAATCATTTATCTGTTTCAACAAACATCACCTTGTTCCAACTGCTCATAATCAGCATGCACTGCAATTCATCTTCATCTGGTGACAAAGGGATTTGTTTGTTGTATGGTTTCTTGACAGGCCGAAGCACTAACCTTAACAGTTGCTCAAGCATTCCATATAGCCTATGACATTTGGGATGAAGTTAGACATGATGAACATAGCATAGCCTCTAGCGAGGGCAGCAGAGATGAGGCAGACAGTCCTTCTGATAGTCCAGACAGTCAAACTGACAGCGGCGAATCAGGTAAATAAAGCTATTTGCAGTAAATTAATACAAAAACTAATATTATACACTTACCAGATGTTATTTTTGAACTACAAACTTATATCCGACTGATTGATTTACCTTTTGAACACTCTTACTAGTTTCTGTCTTGTTTGCAATGTAATATCTCCTGTCAATTAACTAGTACTACATTGAACCCCAGATCAAGCAAGTAGTACTACACTTAAATCCCAGATTAAGCAACTAGTACTTCATTTGAACCCCAGATCAAGAAACTAGTACTTCATTTAACTCTAGATCAAGTAAGTAGTGTTTCATTGAACCCCAGATCAAGAAACTAGTACTTCAATTGAACCCCAGATCATGAAACTAGTACTTCATTTAACCCCAGATCATGCAACTAGTACTTCAATTGAACCCCAGATCAAAAAAAGTAGTACTTCATTTGAACCCCAGATCAAGCAACTAGTACTTCAATTGGACCCCAGATCAAGCAAGTAGTACTTCATTGAACCCCAGATCAAGCAACTAGTACTTCATTGGACCCCAGATCAAGCAACTAGTACTTCAATTGGACCCCAGATCAAGCAACTAGTACTTCATTGAACCCCAGGTCAAGAAACTAGAACTTCCTTTGAACCTCAGATCACAGTAAATCTCAACACCAGTAAATGAGAAGAAAACTTGATGAAGGCTAATATATAAAACCATACTTTCATACTGCAGGACACCATTAGGAGTAATGATACCAGACGATGTCCAGCATGTAGCTGATATTATCACAGGACTGTTGATACCATTAATAGTTTAGGAACAGATATGTACTCAGTCACTCACAGCAGTGTTTGAAATTCAATCCAAAAATGTTGAAAAGCGGAAGAGAATAATATCACAGTGACTATGTGTGGCCAAATGTTTTGGTGTGACATTACCTGTACCTAACAATGTTATAATATATGTGGTCTGATCTTTTCAGAGAGTGTCAGCTCCCCTCACAGAAAATCTGCACCTCAATCCATCCCTGGAACGGCCCCTCCATCAGAAAGGAATATATCAAAAGACCAGGGCTTTTCTGAAGAGGACCAATCTTTCCCAGAGAACGATAGACGTTTTTCAGATGTGAATGAAATATTTTCTCAAGGCGCATCCCCTCTTCCGCCTCCTCCATCATTTGATCGCCCCCCTAGAACCACAAAAGGTCAGTAAAACTTGTGAACGAATAATGAAAAATTACCATTCGGTGTTGTTGTCTTCACAATTTTTCAGACTATTTGAAATATAACATGGGTAAAACAGAATGACTGCCATATGGTGGTGTCATGTTGATGGTCCTCTCATGATGTTGTCATCATTCATGTTATCCTGTGGTCTGTAAAAATGTTGAGTTATTGCATGTTATCATGTAACGTAATCCTCTGGAATGACAGGATGCAATGCTATCACGTGGCTAGTTAACATGTTGAGTTACCGCTAATTCTATTTCATCATGAGGCATTGCCAGAATGCTAGCATTGTTTTAGCCATTTCTTACAAATAATACTTGTTTTTCTCTGCAGTACTTTCTGTTAGTTCAGAAGCCCCCATGATTTCCTGTTCAGCACCTGCCTCCACCCATGCTCCACCCAGGCCCCCTCGGAGATCTGCCTACAGAAAGCCTCCTCCCCCTATTGTAATTCACAATCCCCATGGTGCAAGTGGAAAATATTTAAATTCAGAAGATACAGCAAAACTCCTAGAAAACTGGGTGAGTCTTCAAAAATTGCTCATGACCAAAGAGTAGTTGCATACAATGTAAATGACATGTTATGATATTTCCATTTGTACAAAAAATTCTTATTTTTCCGATAATTGATGCGTTTTAAGCCAATAAGTAAATGATATATGAGTAGATGAGTGACTTTTCTCATAAGATATAGATACATGCATCCTACACATAAATCAGGGCTAATACTCATACTTAAACTTCTATGTGCATGTTTAGGTATAAACTTTTGCTTGCATCTGGTGCTGCTGCATAAAGATGACAAGTTAAATGAATGCGATCTTCTTGTTTTTTTTTATATTTGTTTATAATACAAAACTACAATGCAAACAGTAGTAAATTGAAGAAACACAATACAATTCCACTTACAACACAAGAAGGGTTGTCATCACCAATTTTCAGATATAATTGTCAGGTTTCAAAGCAGTATAGGAGAGAAACCTCTTGAGAGACTTCAAAAAACCAGTAGAAGCTACAACGTCTTCATTTCCAAACTAGTAAAATATCCGTGGGAGAGAGAGAGGAAATAAACCAGACAAGTAGACAGTATTGAAAGCTTCATCTACCCACTATCATTTACAATTATGTGGGTAGAATGCTGGCATAGTATATTAATAGTTAATGATGGTTTAATGTAATTACACAAGGATCCTGATTAGTCTGAAAGTGGTCATATGACTTGTATACTTAGTGGGAGTTTGATGTAGTATGTAGGCGGCACACACTTAATTTCTATACCATCTGATAAATTGTTCACTCTCAATATATCATAAAGAATGACTGCATTTGCAGAGTACACTTTTAATGGTAGCTACTTTTTTTTAATGCTCCAATGGTCAATAATACATAATTTGTGTGTGTGTGTGTGTATATGTGATGAACCCAGAACAACAGGGTAAATTAGATCTGTAAACATAATCTTAATTAAAAGGATCAAATTAAGCTCACCTTATGAAAATGATAGTGCTTAATGTCCATTTCATGTTCTCAGAAAAGTAAATTAAAGGGAAATGGATTTGCTACATTTGATGCTACTTTAGTTTCATTGCATGGTGTTCACATGTTATAGTTAAGTTTGTGAGTAATGCTTCATGGAAGAGCATGAAACCTGAAGAATTTGGGAGTTTATTCTGAATGTCATGTCACCTTAAAGCTTTACAACCGAATGGAACTGATCATGCCTGATAATAATTCTGGTCTGGTTAACATTCTGTACAGTCAGTAATAGCATATAACTGAATTGGTATTCACAAGATAAGGTTCAAGTGATAAATGAAATTTTGCCCCATTGTAAATCTATCAGAAATGGCATGGCTCAAATGGTTTGTGTATTTGATACCAGTTGAATTTTATATCACTGGTACTGTAAATATGACTTTCATCTACCCAAGTGAATAAATTTGTTAAGTTGGAGACTTCTACTGGTTTTACCATACAGAAATCTCTATATTTTATCATGCGTTGAAATCACTGAGTGACTCAGCAGTATATAAATCATAACTGCATGGTTTGTACTGTGAGAAATTTTAATCATTGATAAATGACCTTCAGGTAGATATTAGTTATTGCATAGATTTCATCAACTCCCACAGTCTGTGATAGACTATAAATGTGATGGCATCAGATGTTGATATGTATTGATTTTGGAATGTAGTTTGCTAGCTTTCACTGCTACAGATGGTGCAACTTGTCATGATTGCCCCCCCACACAGAAACCACAAATGTCAGGGATGCTGTTACGTGGTTAATTTGTTACTTATCTATTGATGATTCCTATGGAAAGAATTTGGCAGGTTTTGGATCAATGTACATGTAATTAAATCATGATTATTGAAATGTAGCTAAAACAAAACCCAAACTGGTACGTGCTCAAGCTTGATTTGTTACTGTTACATGCCATCTGTTATACATGAAAATCCTACCAACTTCTTCAAGGGTCTCTCTGGTTTCAAATCCTTAAGTTTTGAATTTGTAAATCCACTGTTATGTTTAGTTGCATCTAACATGTTGGATTCGTCAACAAAGGCAAAAAGACTTATTGTAAACAGTGGCCAAAAATCTTGTGTTCAGTGTGAATATTAAGTTACTTTTCAGAAACATTGGCAACAAATCATTAGGTCAGTTGGCTTGGTTATGAATGATTTGTACCGAGATTTAACTTATCATGTTTACCTGTCTTTTTAGTTTCTTCTTAAATTCATGCTTTGTTGTGTAATTCATAAATAACCTTATAATTCAATCAATCAATCATTTTTGTTCTTATAGCATATAGAGGATCCTGACATGGATGACTGCTTTTCAAAGTAAGTTAAAGCTCTTTGTTATATTTGCTTGAAATATGCTAGGAAGACCCAAAGCATCTCAAGTTGCATCAAGTTGTGTATCGAGAGATATTTGTTGTTATGACAGCTTCTTGTTTCATATCATATCTACTTGTTAATGAACATTTCAATTTGGAAGCAGTGATACACTGTTACCCTATTTGACACAGTCTCACCCCCCTCCCCCCCCTGCAATTCACATGACATTTACCTATTTGTATACTGCATTTTATAGTCCTCTCTTCAGCCCTTTCCCTCATCCAATAAAGGTCTTCAAAAGATCCTATGGTGTCAACTTTTCACAAAGGATAGTTGTTCACCTGGTGTAGGCTGCAGTAATTATGTGCAGACTGTGAATGTTCTTTAGATGTTGTATTCATTGGCTGTTACAATCTCTTCAACAATAACCAGTGAGATTTATTGTTACATAAACTCACTGCCAGCAGCATGGAAAACCAATTAAGTAGCAGTCGTCATATCATACATATATGGAGTAACTGACAATGGTTTGCAGATCTATATATAGCCAGTGTTTCATGTTCATTGTGATATTCTACAGGGAGAGAAACATACCTCTTCTACCCGGAAGACACAGGGGTGGGAAGTATGGGGGAGTAGGGGAATGAGTTAAAACCCGGGATCAAACGTGTGTTTGGTAGCGTAGTCAGTGGTAGGTTAAAAGTTACTGTAAAGTACAATAGTTATGCCAATGGGTTATTATTAGACTTAAGAACTACTAGCAGGGCAGATGTTGATCATATCCTGGACATCTGAGGGACTGTTGTTATGACTTGGTTTTGGTTTTGATTTTAACAGATTAGCGGAGAGCAGGTCGAATCCACAGCTCTTGGATATCAACGTTCACCGAACTATATTTGATACGGATGTGATTGTGCACTTTGCAGGAGACGACGCTGATAGGATGAGATTACTGGAATCTGAATCCAGCGATAGCCTCTTTCTCAAGGCTGCCACTCCATCTTAACATAGAATGGTATGTGTCGTTACCTATAAGTATCATAGTCTGTTAAAAGATGTAGAAAGAAAATACAAAACAATATTGCTGTACATTAAAGGTGCAGTATTAATCTTATTTTACTGAATGGAAGTAATTTAGGGATATCGGTGAGAATTTCCTTCCCTGGAGAAATCTTTTGTGCCAAAAGTTTTGAAAGATTTATGATATTGTTGTGTCAATAATCAAGCAATGATGCCTCTTGTTACTGTCTGATCATTCATTCCAGTGGATATAGATTGCTAGTTTGTAGTCCTGAGGAAACAAAACCTACAATAATACAGCAATGTTTTTGGGTAAAAGTTGTCCTCTTCAAACTCCAAGATGCAACTCAGTTCATATCACACAAAGACCAACTGTAGAGGATGTTTAAGCATAGCACAATGAAGTTTCAGTTTAGATTTAAAAATTGCAACTTCCAATTAACTGACTTTCAGTATCCAATGTGTGTTGAAGTAGTCACTATGTTGATGTGACATATTCTAGCATTCCCAGGATGATATAAGGTACTTTGGCCTCTCTAGATTGCATCAGGAATAAGGAAATTATGCATAACAGACTTTCAGGTTAGCAAAGGAAGCAGAACACATTAAATTATGATTAAATTGAAACCGTTAATTACCTGCTAATTGAGACGAGTCACATGTTTGTAACCACATAGATGTCTTAGTTAGATTAAGGTGTGTCTACTTCAGGATGTTTATTGCATAGCTTAGTAAAGTCATCAATCAGAGAGTTCTCATTTCTGCTATACTGTTTCTGAAGAGCAAATTTCTAGCTGTAAGCTGTAACCAAAGTTAAATATAGTTTGGATCCTTTCAAATGTACCTTTTCAGACAAAAACGATTTCAAATCAATATTTAATTGTTCCTTAACGCAGGGGAATTAAGGTACAATATAAAAAAAAAATTCTTACTTTGAAATTCAACAAGTGCTTTAGAAGCTTTTATATTTACTTGTCAATCATTTAAATTGTTTGTTGTCTCATCTTTCAAGAACAGGAAGGTGTTAGAGCAAATTTCCAATGTTCAGTATTCCCATGTGTCATTATTATATTCTACTCACAACATGCGCTCAAATTTGACAGTGATATCTCAAAGTCTTCTGGGAAGGCTTATGTCCCTTGTATTGTCTGGTTTTAAGTAGGGTCATTCCTCTACTCAACACTGTAACATGACACAATAAAACAGAGAGAAGAAACTGTTGAAGCAAGCAGAGAATTGCTAAATGTGAAAAAAAGTCTTCATTTGAAGGGGAAGTTATAGCCCCCCCCCCCCCTCCCTCCAATCTCTCTTTTGATGCTTGCAGTTATGTTTTATGGGGAGTGATGATCAGCTCTAGTATCTAGGAGAGGATGTACTCTAATTGGAAATAGATCTAGAGAATGGGAGGGTGGGGGGTCATCTCGGAGTGACATTTAACATTGCAGACCTCCCAGCGAAACCTTCAAAACCTTTCAAAAACCTTTATTTCAAGAACGGCTCATGATTTTTCAAAAATACTTTTAAAAACCTTTTATTTTAAATTCAACAATTTTTTTGAAAGATTTAGTTTAGAGTAGAAATATTGTATTCAGTCATGCTAACCATTGGCCATTAAGTGTTTGTGGACAGCCAGGCATGATTCATGCAGTGATACAAAAACAGATTCACAAACAAAAGTTAATGTAAGTCAGATTGTTTAAATAAGGGACACAGATGATGTTAAAATGGGCATAGATGGTAAGTATGTTATAAAATAACTTCATTTTTGACCTTTATAAACCTATTTTTGCATGTTTGAAGCCTTTAAAAACCTTTATTTCTTCATTTACAACCTTTAAGAAAACATTTATTTTGTTGAAGAGCGGCTGGGAGGTCTGACATTGCATTGGTTTATATGCCTTGCTCATTCTTCTTGAAAGAACCATTTCTTGTTGAGGGTAACTTTCCTGTAACTTTCTTGATCCATGTACTAGTCATTCATGTTTTATACATAGTGTTATTCTTGTGAGTGATTATTGGTGTTTGATTTGAGCTGTATCTTTATCTTGCAGGTGGTTTAGATCATTCATCAAGAGTGCGCTTTCTGTAGCAAGAACTAAAGTTTAAATTAAAGGATATCCAAGCACGACTACTCCACTAAAAGATGATCGGGATGTACATGTGTACGGGGAATTCATGTTGAGCCGGACTGACCTGTCTCCCCACGAATTGCACACTAAGTTAGTAACATTGATCTACTGCCCTTTCATTGTCCAGAGTATTTCAATGCACCACACACCCAGCTGTTGGTTTAATCCAGAGCTCATCCTGCATATCCATCCGACCATTCATTTCAAGTCAAACTACAAACTACCAACCAGGAAGAAAAGTTACAACTTCATTAGCAAAAAAAAAAGAATGTGAAAGGTCGGTTAGAATATTTACATGTGATGACTTGCCCTTTTCCAACTGCAGTCATAGAGAAGACAACTTGGTCTCTACTTCACATGACCTTTATGATTTTCAAACATTTTGCAGTGAATAGGGGTTTTTGTTTTGTTTTGTCTGGATCTATAAGAGGGGTATAGTCAGTATTGCGAAATTTGGAACACTGCGAATTTCGGACACCCCTAAGAAATGCACGATTTCACCA
>KN884190.1:104978-115030 GCA_000934455.1 Apostichopus parvimensis
TTACAGCAAATTATAATTCGTATTAACAAATCAATAATTTTTGGGAAAATTGTAATCACGAATTATTAATTAAAAATACTAATGGGCTTAATTGTACGTCGACTCAACATGCACAAACTCCCGAAGATTGAGTACGAACCGACACTGTATGAAATGGATCAAAACAAATAAGAATGATGATCAAGTCTAGAATTAGGGATTGGCCGCAAGCTGAGAAATACCAGCACCGTACTCATACACTCATCGTACTAACGTTAGGTTTGTATTGCGAAAGATCCATCTTTTTTTCCAGAGGCCTAAAGAAGCACGCCTCCTTTTATAACAGTTGATTCACTGCAATCAAGCAAATCTGCCGTTCTTCTGTTGTTGAAACCGAGTTGTATATCATCGTTTGATCCATTTTAATTTGTGATTGAAAATTCAATGAACGAGTACGAGTGCGAACGGCCGACGCACCTCGACTCTGTGATTGAAAGTTCACGCCCCGCCCACAATATAAATATGCAAGTTTGGCTGTCACTCAAATGGACGATCTCTGAGACGACGATCTCTGAGTGGGCGATCTCTGAATGGACGATTCTGAATCACGACCATTTCCCAGTCGCGGCGGTTTCTAAGTCAACGGCCATTTCTGAATGGACGGTTCCCGAAATTTGGGTGTGCTTGCGCGGCAATCTCTGATTAGACGGCCTGTGTATCAACGACCATCTCTAAGTGGACGGCGCCTCACGTTAAGCGGCGATTTCAAAATGGACGGCTGCTGTATTTGAGCGGCGATCTCTAAGTGGACGGTTTCTGAGCGAACGACCATTCCTATGTGGACGGCGCCTCATGTTGACCCTTTCCGCGTTCCATAAAACACAACATGGCGCAGGAGAGTAGACAAAGAGAGAGAGAGAGAGGGCTGGTTGGCGATCCTGGAATGAGGCCAGAAACGCAGCTGCCGACCGAGATGAATGGAGACGCTCTGCGGAGGCCTTATTTGCCTCTAGGCAAGAAGAAGACAGATGAGATGATGAGACGTGTTAGTAAATGTGACTACAATATTTTAATCGAAAAAAAGTGCACCAGTTAAGTGGGAATAATCAATTCAATGTATAAGATGAGGATGTTGGACAGTAGGAAACGTGCTTCAAACATGTGATGATGCTTTCAAATTAGTAAGTGTCCTAGAGTTTTAGATGGTTGAGAAGTGAAGATTGAGAGGTCTCCCTGTTATCAATGTATTGATCAGAATAAAGCGACATTACCAGCAACTTTAATTCCATGTTTATCCTTTTTCAAATGAAGCATAGAAACCTCGTAAGAGTCTGCCAAAGTCCTATATTTTCCATTTCCCACGTCGACGGCGTTCTTGTATTCTTTGTGATAAAGGAAGTTAATTGAAACAACAAATGACAAAAAGACACAACCTTGTCATGCATCGCTAACATTTCACTGAATTGAACATAATTCAAGAATTCGATCAATTGTGGGTCGAAGTTTTTTAAATGTTCTTGAGACTCGGTTCAGTGGAATATAGGCCAATCTACAGATCCTTTGCAGTGAAATGGTTTTTCAATGGTTCTCAAAATGGTTTTTCAATGGTAAAAATGCTGGTGAATTGCCCATTGTAACAATTTCAATATATATTTTGTTTCTTTCTCCCAGAGAATACTTTTAATAGTCGTTCTGATTTATATTGCAGGCTCGAATTTTTGCAGGCTCGAAACATTCGGGTGACATCGTTTTCCTACCGTATCAAGAAAGGACATTCGGCTTTCCATGTTGTTGCAGATATCTAGCTACCTCTTAATATATTTATCTGGTCAACCAAAGTAGAGCGCAAAATTCAAATTAGTTCTCATCATCTGCAAAGGCCTTTTAAATTTTTATGATAATTACTGGTAAAGGTGAGCGTAAAACCGTTTTTCGTTTCAAGAAATTAGTTAATTGATGCTTTGCCATTTGTGTATTGTAGGCAATCTTAAAATCAGCGATTCCATAGGTCTAACGTTAGGCCTTCTTAGCGTTAGATCAAGGCTAAATACGTTTGCGACTGCAGAAGTTCACATCGCAACGCTCCTTGGACGTAGGCCTAGTACTAGTGTTAACGTTAGGCTAGCAATAGTACTGTAGTAGTAGCAGTAACACCTTGGGCTACCGTAGTACTTTGCATCACAACATTTATAATCACCTTAACGCCTAACACCAGAATGAGGCAACTACAAAAGGAGAATGGATTTAGTTGCCATTGCTAGGCAAGCCTAATGAATCATTAATGTACAATTACAAAATTGCCAAATGCCAATAAGATTTAATTTCTGTGGTTGGTTGTTTTCCTTTTGTCTGAACTAGGCTAGGCTTATTTTAGATTGCACATTTGTAGGCTAGACACCTAGAAATAAAGCAGCCTGAAAATTTATGCAAAACATTGCCAGATTGCTTGAATACTGTGACTAATATTGTCAAGAATTTTTTAAGTTTGATTTATTCTAGGCCTAGTCTTATAGACCCAGGGCCATAGTAGACCCTAAGCAGTATGCCAGTAGTGCTGATAGTCGACTCTTTCTTTTGTAGTCGATTAATCACATAGCTCTTCTCGCGATTACTTGGTTACAGATATGACCTCATAACTGTCATTTTTATCTTGCAGAAATAGTCAAAACAAATCTTTCTCCATGGTGCACTCTATTTATTTGTTCTTTCGTGTCTTAATGTGTGGTGTCTAATTCATGTTAAAACATCTACCAAACAAAAACTGAACAAGTTTCAATCTATGTGTCTTAAAATCATCCATTGTAAATCAAAAACTTTGGAATGCATCTACAAGGCTACTACAGCTACAAGCACTAATAAAAGCAAACATGCACTAATAAAAACAAACATGCAAACAATGGTTGTTTCACCTTGTAGCCGTGTGATGATCAGTATAAGAGTTTTCTGTAGAAGGACGTTCAACGTTCTAGGCTTTAGCCTAGCCCAATAGCAGGCACAAATTTTGCACACTGAAATGAAATTCCACAGCAATCGACACACTCTATCAGACATCCGATAAATGTGAACCAGGGCAGTAATGAAGTAATTGTAAACATGTTTGAAGAAATGACAAATACTGAATGGCAATTGTAAAAAATTAATAACTTTGCACAATGATCAAACTGCTAGGACTGAATGTTGCACTTCATGACAAGGGTATTACTGACAAGCAAATGCATGAATCTAACTGGAGCAGATGCTTGCCAATTTTTAACACAGAACAGTGCTAACTGTAGCATCGTGAGAACCTGTATACTGTACTTATTGCGATATTTGCTGACAAACTGCTTTAGTGTTGTTTTTGATAGCTTAGGCTATTTTTCAAAAGCAGATTATGTGTAGTGCTTGCTTGTAGTCGAGTAATCGCAACTTAAGTTTTGAGGGCCCGATTAATCGAACTAACAAAGTGTAATCGTGACTACTGGCGATTAATCAATTACGACTATCAGCACTATTAAGCAGGGTAGTTAATACAAGACCAGAAACAATGCAATTTATTTTTGTTTTCAGTAATAAACTACATATCAGCAGTGGTCTTCTTTCTTACAGGGTTAATAACTTTAAACTGATTAATATGTTAACTTCTTTCCCTGTGTAGCACTTGAAAGAAAATGATGAGGCCAAGTGTAAGCAGCAGAAGGTCCTCAGCGGGAGGAAGGCAATCATCTGCCGGAGGAAGAGCTTCTCTAGCGCCGATGAGGATCAAGCAAGATAATGGTATGACATGAGACCAAAGGGATGTCATATTATATTTCATGATAAAGTTAATACTTAGACATTTCCTGCAATAGAATATGTTGCTCTAAACTGAAACATTTCATTTGTATATCTCAAGATGCTTTATGATTCATGTTCCTGCTTTTCGGTTCCTTTATCATGTTTCAGTATGTTATTGTCACTTCTACGGTAATTAATTACAGTAATTAATACTGTATGTTGGATTGGTTTTTTCAAATTCAAATTATGTGTTAGTGTAACAAAATGTCTTATTACTCTTTAGTGTTGTAATTGCCTGCATCCACTCTTTTATAGTATATAACATAAGATGGTGGTGTACTAAACAATTACTTGATAGCATTCAGTGTAATGGGCTGTGATATCAATTTCCCTTTCCAACTTGACCTGTTAACAAGTTTGATTCATTCGATTGATCTGTCTGGCAAATAGTGATGCAATTTGATAAAAGCACACTGATCACAAGGTGTGGAAAGGAAAATAGTAGGGATTATCTTTGTTTTGTTATAATCTACAATCATTTAATTTTCACTACATTTACTGCTTGATTTCCTGTGACATTTCAAATTATATAGTGGCTATGGCAGATGGTGTTTCTCCCTTATGGGATCTTTAAACTACACTCCTAGTTGAAATTTCTGGTCAGTTTTTATTGTTGCAGTTCAACCATTTAGTATTCATCACTGTCTTTGCAGTTACCAACATTGGACGTGGTGGTAGAACTTCCGTTGGAGGGCGCCAGTCATTTGGCAGTGCAAATAGTGCTGGATCATCAAGAAAGAGACCTGTTTCAAGGTTCAGAATGGGACCACCTACCACCTCCAGAAGGTTACTAATATTTCTTCTATTGTGTTCTTCATTATAGTGTTTCTCATACTAATTGACAAATGTTCATGGAGAGTGTTCCTGGGTACTTTTGTTGTACCCAGTTTGCATACAGTTTCTTCCACAACTTACAAAACATTTGAACACTGGCTGTCTTTAAGAAAACTCTCAAGTGATCCTTATCACCTGTGCAAGTTTAACCCCTTTCACTAGCTTAACATGTGTTCAAGCAAATTAATGAATGCTCAAGTTCCAGTTGTGTTTCTTTCCTTTTTTGTAGGGGGTTCAAAAAGTCTTAGCAAGTGAAATAAGATGTGTGTTTATTGCAGTTTCTACAGTGTAGTTGGTTGACATTGCAAGCAAAGATTTGCCCCTTTTTGGGAGCTGCAGAAGTTTAAATGGAAAGAACTTCTACCTTACCAAAATTTGATTTGCTCAGTGACATTTTCTGGAATTATTCAGGACTGGAGTATAACTTAACATGGTATTCACAATAATTTCCAGCTGTGAAATAAATTATTGCACAAAAAGAGATAAAACTCATAAATGTATTCCACTTTGGTTAAAATCATGCATGAATGCAGCTTTCATATTTTGTTGACCCTGGTGTATGATTCGAGTTGAAACAGTTCTTCGACAAGCTTTAAATGTACTCTGTGAGAGTAACTTAAATATTACTTGCCAACATGCAAAATTCATTCAAAACTACAGTAAAAATGCTACAGTAAAATATTACTTGCCAACATGCAAAATTCATTCAACACTACAGTAAAAATGCTATGTTTTAACTTTTAGTCTCTGTACATAACATTGGTTAATCTGACTGTAATTGTTAGCCTTACCCAGTTACCATAACATTTACAAGCTCTATCAGGCTGTTTTGTATATTTGAGAACTTGCTATGAGAGTGCTGTGGCAATGTACTTGTTTTCATAGTTGTATTCTTATATCTCCTCCACTGAATTCTGACTTTGATTGTAATAAGTATATAATGAGTTATATTGTTTCTAAATCTTGTTTGTAATTTGATCTTTTGGGTTTTAGGTCATCGGCATCAAGCATTCGTGGCCACGAAGTTCTTAAAGATACTAGACCTCTCAAGGATAAGTCCTTTATGCATCAAGAGATTCGGGACATTATGCAGGTGAGTAGCAGATTTAGATTGATTCAGACTACAAACTAGTCTGTTGAATAGAAATTAAATTAATATTTTAGTTCAATTATTAACACACAGTTGTTTTGCTGTACTAGCACATTGCTAGTAAACCACCAGAGAGCTGTTTTACCATTTACTACTTCAATTCACAATTTTTTTTAAAACCTTATTAATATCAGATCAGCAATTTGTTGTATGTTCTGCTCCAGTCATGTCAAACCTGGTGATAAGTGTTGACTTGGAGCTCACAGTCAGTATCTGTAATGTAGGCAACAGGTGACCTACATTAGTTTAGATTGTTAGCATACAAATATACTCTTTGATTATTATCACATTCAGTTCTTGTTTAAATGCTTCTTTGGAAGCTGAAACTACATCATTGTATTGCACACTCTGTGTACATTTTATGATGTTTTACACCTCACAAAATGTGCCTGTTGGCTGTACTATGGGCTACTAACAGGCTTGACAAGTCTCAGACATGTCAAGCAATATAAAGGATTCCATTCTAAATACCAATGAACTGATATCTTATACTCATTGATAAGTAGAAAAAAATTAGCTCTTGATTTCTCTTGTATAGAAGTTTATAAACCAAAGCATTGAACAATCTGTATTTAAAGGTTTTCCCCTTCCAGCTTTTTTGACATATCCCAGCAAACTTGAAACTTGGAAAGGAAAGTGAAAAGTTCATGGTTGTAGTCATAAGGAAATATTGGATAGGATATCATACTACATACATATAAAATCTATTGTTGTTAAATGTATTTTGTGACTACAATTTTACTGCAAAGCTTTTACTATTTGTCTACAGTTTCTCCAAGACTATAACTGTCCACACCCAATCACTCACAAGACATTGATGAGTCCAACCACGAAAGATTTCCTGAGAGTATTTGAGTTTATCTACAGTTTCCTTCATCCCAACTATAAGATGCCAGCTAAGCACGAAGAGGAGATACCACAGATCTATAAAAACCTCAGGTAAAACTTATATAAAAGCTGGATGGAGTAGTGCAGGGTTCAGTTAACAGTGTGTTATGATAAGCAGGGTTAAGAATTAATTATGTGAGAGTGATCATTGTTCAGCTAACAGTGTGTTATGTTGAGCAGGGTTAAGATTTAACTATGTGAGAGTGAACATTGTTCAGCTAACTGTGTTACGTTGAGCGTGTTACATGTGTTACAACGAGCAAAGTTCAGTGTTATCTGTTTAGCTGAAACTCTCAAACCTGCCAAAATGGTATTTATAGAATACATATTGTATTTCCAATTTGATGGAATTTCAAAGTGTAAACAGAGTTCATGATCATTAAATAACATCCCCTTAGAGACTTTTACCCAGAGGGTTTATTTATATAAACATATATGTGCTGTCTTGACCAGTGAAAACTAAATGTAGATTCATTGTACAAGAAATGTAAATCAAGTATTAAGTACTATACCACATGTTTAAAGTCAGAGCAACGGATTGGAGAAATGAGGCAGTCATTGTTCTTATATTGTATAATTATGAAATAATTTGCCTTGCAAAGAAGTCTGAAAGTGAAATTTACTACCAAGGTAATTTAAATTTGCACTTTGGTGTGTTCTAACATGAAGGAGAATTAAGTGCAACAGCTACATACTGTATGATTTCTACATCATCTGTCCACTTAAGCAGCTTCATGGCTCTGAACATATAACTTGTACAGAAATGATGAAGATATGTTTTGTTTGTTTCAGATATCCATTTACAATGTCTAAAACAGCAATGTTCTCACTGGGAAGTCCACACACATGGCCGCACATCTTGGGTGCTCTTCACTGGCTCACAGATACCGTAAAGGTGAAAGATCAGAAAGATTACAGCTTCCTTGCATGGGTTTACTTAATCCTACCCCTCCCCCCCCCACCCCCCAATTTAGAGATTGATTAACAATTTCATTCCATTGACTGCTATGAAGGTACTAAGTTTGAAGGTCAGGCATCTTAGTTATTTGATGACCTGAGATCACGTAGTGGCACAACAATGCCCTAGGAGTGAACACAAGTGATACTGGTTCAAACATGCGTAACTATAAACTACAAAATTTTTAACTAGAATAGTTGTGCATGTAAGCTAAGTCAAAGAAGTGGACAAATGCAATCATTAGAACTTTCAAGTTAAACCCTAAGAATGCAAAGATATGCAGGAACAAATCATTATCGCTAGACTTAACATTGCAACGTAAATGCTTTGTCCAGTTAATATTTATGTTCCAATGCAGTTGCTTGTATATCCATATGTTGTCTTTCATGAGCAATATGATCAAAGTTGTGAACTAATGAAGAGCCAGGGGTCCATATTTTGCATTCAATATGTAGGACAGTTATGATTTTCATGTACTATTCACTACATCACTACACAGTTTGCAACTGCTTTCACTGCAGCCACATGATGTTAGGATAATGTTAAAGGAAGTGATGTGGCTAACTGACAGAATTGCCTCATAGTTGTTAAGTGATCAAGATAAGAATAATTAGCTTTAGCAACAAGGACTAGAATATGAAAACTTGTTTCAGTTTGTTTTAATTTATGTTAGATATCTAAGATATTTTCACTATAATGTAATAGTTCTGATAGCTTGACAGGCATCCATAAAGTTAAAATAGTTGTTGTCTGATTCAAACTGTTTAATTCATTGATGACATAAGTGGTGGTGCAAATCCTTGTTGGGACACAATTGGTGAGTGTGAAGTTAAAGTACACAACATTTTTCAAACTTATTAAGCACAAAATTAGTGCTAGAAGCAGACTTTCACTTCCTTAGCCAAATAACAATGTTCAAAAGTTTGTTGTAAGAAAGAACGACTTTATCATTCTGACTGAATGCAGTATTGGGACTGTTGGCAGTCAGTATGGTGCTAAGGAATGTTGTTGAATTTGATTATTTTGTAATAGCAAATCTTAAGCTCCTGCCAAACTGACCATGACCAGACTCTAGTTTGTAATTGTCCTGCGAAAGACAGAACCCCAACACACTGACTGACCGATCAGCACACACAACAACTGTTGCTGTCAATGATGCGAGTTCGTTTAGGTCACATGCAAATTTATTACCGTGTAATTGGTTACATTTGTTAAAACTGCAGTTTTATTAGTTAATCACAGCACTGATGACTGCCAGTCAAACAAAAACTACATGCTCACTTTTCCCAACTGAAGCTGAAGCGACTTATAACTGGTAAAAGAAACTTCAGTAGTCATATTAAGCACTCCCACACTTCCTGAAGACCAATGACTTACTATATGATGATGGTTGAGTTGAGTCAGGTCTTTGTAAGTCAGACAGTGTTTGGCTGGATTTAGGGTATTTGTAAGTTGTTGAGTTGAGTTGGGCCATAATCAGTCAGGCAGTGTTTAACGGGCTTTAGGGTATTTTTCAGGTGAAAATTTTTTGTCATGACGTTAAGTTTCTTTTCGTATAGTATGCCCTGCAAGTTGACATAAATCAGCTCCTGTTTTGCACTGGAGGACCACCAGAAGATGCAGAGAACTTTCAAGAAGTGTCAGACATTGAGGTAGGGCTTTCTATTATCTATATATTATTTAAAGAATACAAGCTCCATTAAATGGTAGCTTGAATTATCAGTCTCTGGCTTAAGAATTCCACATCTCAAGTTGAATGTTTGTAAGGATGCAAGGGTTTAACTAGTGCACTTTAGTTTAAATGATGCAACAGTTCCCATTGGATACCAGTCCAGTGTGAATTATTTGCCTTTGATGTCAAAGATTCCCCATCTACTATCAATCTATTTCTTTGTATCAAGCTGTGAATATCATTTAAAGTTTGAAGTATATCCATCATGTTTAAAAGTATTCAGCATCTGTATGTTTGGTTTAAAGAATGCACGCATTAATTATTAATCATTTTGTAGATTTTAAGCTAAACTTGGTGAATGATATTGCATGTCTCGTTATGTCTGAAATGAATCTGACCAACAATCAAGCTACTTTCATTGTTCGAGGTTCATGGAATCAGTGATGTGAAAATTCGTCGCAAGTTGGAGCAATGGCGTCTCATAATTCCGTTCTCTCCTACAGGTCTTTTTCAACTTCCTTGAGAAAACTTACAGTGAGTTCCTGGAAGGGTCGGACACATATCAAGACCTGGAACAAGAATTGGAAGAAACATTGAGTGAGTGTACCTAATATATACATGATGAATATTAAGCTTGATGAATATGTATAGCTAGAGAGTAGTGCTTGATGAATATGTATAGCTAGAGAGTAGTGCTTGATGAATATGTATAGCTAGAGAGAGTGCTTGATGAATATGTATAGCTAGAGAGTAGT
>KN884190.1:115080-127065 GCA_000934455.1 Apostichopus parvimensis
AGTGCTTGATGAATATGTATAGCTAGAGAGTAGTGCTTGATGAATATGTATAGCTAGAGAGAGTGCTTGATGAATATGTATAGCTAGAGAGTAGTGCTTGATGAATATGTATCTATAGTGAGAGAGTTCTTGATGAATATGTACAGTTTAGCTTCAACCAATGATGTTTGGTTTATTATCCCATCATGATTCAAAATGTTGACATGCTCAAGTCATTTCTTCAAAGGTCTGAAGATATTTCCACATTTGAAAATTTCCATCAGTATTCATAAGTTTTCTGAACAAAAGAAAATAGGAAAGGAGCACATGGTACTTGAATGCCCAGGTATCTTGTTGAAATGTTATTTCTTTGCTTTCTGTAGAACAAAAGACCCTTGGAATGGCAGGGGATCTGGAACAGCTTTGCTTGGAAGAGAAAATGTTAACAATGGAACTACAACAACTAGAGCAAGAACCAGTAAGATTCAATTAATTCTTACAACTGAAATAACAATTTTAAGGAAGGACAATTGAAAACCACTTTCAAGTGTTATGGCTTTTGTATGAAAGCCTGATTATATACAGTTACCAAATCAATACCTACTTTTAAACAGTCTTTTTTGGCACTAATATCTAATAAATAATTACATAATCATGGTGATATAACTATTTGCCAAAATTTTGCCACATTTAGAGATTGACCCAAAGAAATATCCAATTGTAAAAATCATGGTGTTTGTTTACTAATGAAGTTACAGTTCTTGTTCAAAATATTAATCAGACGCATGTGTGAGCAAATGTCTTCAATATGTAAAATGCCTCAATATGTAATATGGAAAAACAGTGAACAACAGTAAACAATTTATACTGGACTCAGTACATTACTATCATGGAATCAGCTGCCAGCAAAGCAAACAATGGTTTGAGGGTGTTTGGTGAATTTATCCTTCGACTGGTTGGCTCTGCTGTAGAATCGTTATATGAGAGAGAGGGAGGAACCTGTTGTGAAGTCTGTGACAGACATTATGCCATGGTGATTTGCATAAATCGTGCAGCCCAGCAGATAGTCTAATACTCAGTTATGAACAGAAAGATCAATACAATATGTTCCCGCATATGTTTGACTAATGTTTTGGTTTGAAGTTTCCATTTGCTCGATCTCTGCATATAGGCCAAAGTTTTGGGAAAAGTGAATTTGGTTATTTCCTACTCATTAGTATTAAAAAAAACATTGTAATCAACTGAGGAGATGGTATTTTATTACACTAGTTTAAAAGTAAAGCATACAGTTTGAAAGCAGAGTAACTCTTTTGCTTCTTGTTTATTCTTCAATCAGAACCAACTTGTCTCTGCTTGTGAAAGACTTGAAATGGTCAAGAATGATAACAACAAATTTGACAAATTCTTGAAGGATCTTGACAACCATAAGAGAAGCCAAGAACAAAAATACCAGGACTTGGAGCTTCAGGTCCAACAGAAAGGTTTGTATCAATGAGTTTTTCATTCCACGTGTTAAGAATTTAATAGAGAAGACAAAATACAACTAACCAACCAACTGAAATTCAATCATCTCTGTGGTGCAATGAAGAAGTTACTATTAACATCTACATAACTGTTGTCTTGGTGGTTGTTTGCCTGTGATAGATTGTTTAATTCCGTTTCTGATCTTGTAATATTGCTGAAAGTTACTTAATTTATTCTATATTCCTTTGTTTTCCTTGAACAGAGTTGGAACTCGGCCAGCTAGAACAAGAGAATTGTCACCTGGAGCATCAACTGGCCAATCAAGAACTGTCTTCTGTTGATGTACAACGAATCCAGACAGAGGCCAGAATGTTGAACTCTGCCATCGATCAAGTGGAGAGAGAGAATCAGATGGTGGACCAGGAGATCTGGGATGAAGAGAGAAAAATAGCAAAGTCACAAGAAGAGGTGACCATAACGATATAAAATAACAGGGCTAGAAATAACTAACGCCACCCCCTTGCACATTGAAACTGTATATTTGGTTTGACTGTCACCATCTATCAGTTTCTGTTGGCAAATTTAGTCTGTTCCTTTGTAACCCACCTGCGATGGAGTGAGTAGTAATAACCTAAAGAACAGACAAAGTACTGAGTTTAGATAGGTAGCAGAAAGGCTGGAAATTTGCATAACAGATTTTGTAGAGTCTATCTGCCTCCCCTTTTCCCTCCCCACCACCCATACACACATATACACACACTTGACCTTTGTCAAAGGTTTAATTAGCCAACAGTTAATCATTGTCATACTGTTATATGAAATTTCAGATTTTCAATTCCACCCAGGCTAATGTCTTTATTTCTTTCTAAGTTCTGTAAGTTGATGTACCTTTTTCATTGCTGCTACCACTTCACATAAAAGCTGTTGCAGTCAATGGTTTGGTTTGTGGGTTCAGTATACTTTGCTGTTGTTTTACAAACAGTAACCATATGTGTGCTACATACTGTATATGATATTGAATTATATATTAGAGAGTACAGGTTCAGCTGAGCTGAAACTACTCTAGCCTTAGAGTCCATTGTTATATTTAAAGTGGTCTGTGTCTCAACAAATCCAACATGTATTCTCTATAGATAAAGATTAAAGCACTGAGTGTACAAATATACATTTACGATTGTACATTTTTTTCTTCCAGTTGGAAAAGAAAGTGGCTGAATACAACAGCCTAGCTAGAAAGTTGAAGTTGATCCCATCAGACGCTGAGAATGCTAAAGGCATTGACTTTGAATTAAGACTCACATTTGGGAATCAAGCATCGATGTCAGACTTCTTGAATACGATCAAGGTAACCCAAAACATGCTTTAATATTATTCACTCATATCTTTAATTCCTCCCACACGTATGCTATGAAGTATGTATTCACATTCATGATAATCCCTTATTCTTATATTTAAAGTAGGCTAGACTAAACTTTTTATTTATGTCTGTAGTCAAAGTGTTTTCAGTCTAAAAATAGTTTTTGATGTTTTTTCTGAACACTTAGTCATGTTTGTTGCAGCTATGTCACAACTGAATTGTAAAACCTTCAGAAGACTTTTATTCTACAAACTAACAGCAACTATTGAGAACTTGATCTATTATAGTTGTAAAATAATTGTACCTGGCCTGCCTTACATATGAAAAAAGCTGGAAATTATCATTAACTGATGAATATAATTATCCACTCAGTGTTTACAGACCACTGTAGTTACATCTGGAGTGAAAAATTAAATAGATTTCACTTACAATCCAGACAGATTTAGAATCGATTGGATGCCTTGAGTTAGACTTACAGCTTATGAAACAGGTGAAAAATAGAAGAAGAGATAGATGATAAAATAATGCTAGCCAACTATTATGGGAATCATTTAGATCATTAAGAAGAAATAATATTTTTGTATTATAAATAAATTTTAGTTTGTTTGTGGTGTGAAGTGAAATTCATGTATGTTTTATTCCAATATGTTAAAAGCCAGCAACATTTCTACTTGTACATTGGTTTGTTGGACATAATGAAATTCAGCAATCTAGCATTATTTAAACATTTCTTTTATAATTTAATCAGATAGCCATCTTATTGCATCCAAGTGTAAAAAGTGTGAATACAAATTTTTGGGCTACTGTCATTGTTTAATAGATGTTAGGAAATGTTGATTAAATTTTTAATAATTGATCACTGTGGGTTATGAGTCAGTGTTAATCTTAGCTGAACCTTCGTAATTTATTTAAACACTTTGTGAGAGCTATAACAGATTTGGAGGAGATTAAGAAGGAAATTAATAGCTGCATCAATCAGCTCGATGCACAAGCTTATCCATCAAACATAATGAATGAAATTTTCAATGGATCGCAATACTGTCTCTCTTCTCACATATCAAGCAACGCAACCTCATGACAGCTCAGTAAGAATGACATTTGTGGAATAAATTTAATGCTTATCTTCAAAATATGGCAGTGTCAATTTTACTGTCACATAAAACACACTACTGGGTCAGCCATTGTACAGTTTCCAGTAGGTGTTTTCATGTCTTTCTGACACTTCTTCATCAACATGGGACAGTCACATAACAACTCTTTCCTTCATATCACATGCAGTAGTATATGCTGCTCTGTAATGCTTCAAGTTATTTTTGCATTGTCAACTAATGTTTCATAGTTGATACAACTCAAGGAATCGTGTGATATATTGTTTTCCCCATTTTACTAGCCTGCCTTGCAGCAGTTGAAGAGAGATGCAAATGAGAAGATTCATGAAATAAACAACCAAAGACTCCTGGAGGAGGAGAGGCTTGATCAGGTTGGTGGTTAATCTGTCATGTTTGTCATCCTCCAGTATGTATGAGACTGACTGCATCATTTGGTCAACAACTTGAAATAGGAGCATCTGTTATGACCGGAGCTTTAGTTTAAGACTCAGTTTTTGCTTTGAAAAAGTAGCAGACACTTATTTTAATCACAACATTGAATTTAGTAACAAAATGTTGTCATATTCACCTTAAAGTCAGAATACAAAATAGCAGCCCTGTGACATAACCAACAATAAATATCTCACCACAGTCACCAGTTTAACATGATTCTGTATATATTAGAGTGTGTCATTATCTTCCCTATTAAGTAAGTTTATAATGATGATAGAAGGGTTCACCTATCCAAATTATTCTCTTTTGATGAAGTGGTACTCCACTTCTGCTGTAAGTATGTATGGCTTGATCATGTGGTGTTGAAAAACCCACATTAATGTGTTTGCTTGAATAACTTAATTGTTAACCCATCTTGAGTAAGTTTTACACACCATGTGTGTTCAAAGTGTTGAAAGTTACTTCCTTAAAATACTTTTTGATTTATAGATGTTCCACTTGTTAAATGTAGTGTGTAGCATTCAAATTCAAGTGAAACATTGATTTACCAATTACCATACAAAGTTATTCTTTTCTTTACAATAAAGCTGATCCTGTTATTTAAGGGCCACTTTTAAAGCAACCTAAAATGTTTTGTCACTATTTTACAATGTTTCACTATAGTTACCAGCTTTTCAAGTTTGCAAGGCAGTGACCGAAGATAGATAAACTCCAGGTTTCTTTATCAAACAAAACTATTGATCAGATGTTAGGAAGTAATTATATTTGACTGAGACAACACTGTTTTTTTTAGCAAAACTATTTTTTGTTGATACAATTTATGCAACAATCATGTTTGATGTGGTCAAATATTTTGCGTTTCTGGACTGATTAATCTGAAAAGCGGATTATCATTTATACAAGTTAATTTTAAGTGTTTTGTCTTTATTAAGATGACTGAGATTGTTGAGAACAAGGAAACTGGGGTATCTAAACTAGAAGGAAATGTACAGACGCTTGAAAAGGACATCACAGAATTTAAAGAGGTATGTTTCTGAGATGCTACTACTTCTGACAAACAATAATGATCTTATTTTAATCTGCTTGTCTTATTTCATACCAGTATTATGGGTTCTCCTTCAGTAGTAGCTTAAGACAAATGGTTATAGAAGTAGAACATTGAAGACTTAAAATGTTTAATCAGCTGCTTTCCTTCCCTTTCTCCGCCCTTGTCCCACCTCACTATCCACACTTGAATGTCTTTCTTTCTTAATATCCATTATTCCCTTCACCTCTGTTAATAATTTACTCACAGTTTTACACACACCTTCAGATATTTGTTACACATCTCCACAGCCCTGTCATCTACTTAATCCTCCCATAGCCTCTCACTCCCCCATTTTGCTGTCAAATTTTGCTCTGTTCATTATTCAATTGTCCAATTTAGCTGTCCCTTTTCAATGTATCCATAGTCTGTTTTCATGTAACCTCCAAAAGAGATCCTGTTAGAGTCAAAACCTCAGGCCCTCTAGCTTTGAGATGTATAACATTGATCTAGTGTTGACATTTTTGAAGATAATTGACCAGGAATCACTTATTTTTGTACCTGTTATGGTCGGACAAGGTCTGATACGTATGTACATGTGGAGAAACTCAAATAGCCTGCGCCTATTCCTTGTCTGGCATCTATTCTTTTTACAGTTCTAGTCCATTTTGGAATTGATTAAAATGGAACTTGAAATCTGAGTATTTTACAAACATGTTAGTAAGAATTGATTAAAATGGAACTTGAAATCTGAGTATTTTACAAACATTTTAGTAAGAATTGATTAAAATGGAACTTGAAATCTGAGTACTTACAAACATGTAGTAAGTGTTATAAACCTAATCTTGGAATTGATTAATATGGAACTTGAAATCTGTGTATTTTACAAACATGTTAGTAAGTGTTATAAAACTAATCTCAGAATTGATTAAAATGGAACTTGAAATCTGTGTATTTTACAAACATGTTAGTAAGTGTTATAAACCCATTCTTGGAATTGATTAATATGGAACTTGAAATCTGTGTATTTTACACACATGTTAGTAAGTGTTATAAAACTAATCTCAGAATTGATTAAAATGGAACTTGATATCTGTGTATTTTACAAACATGTTAGTAAGTGTTATAAACCTAATCTCAGAATTGATTAAAATGGAACTTGAAATCTGTGTAGCATATCAATTCCTTAGCGCCATTCCCTGTGCGGCACACGAACTGAGTTCGACCGCCGCAGTTTTAGGGCTATGACTTTACCATATAGACCATTTTCCTACAGCCATAACGTGAAAAGTTTATACCCAAAATCATTAGTTCAAACGGCACTAAACAGAGAAATGTGTTGTCCCTCAATTTCTGTTATTTTCTTAACATTACAGTTCAAAATTCAATCGGACTTGGGTGATTTACGATGCAAGGTTAATAAATATCGAACTCAAAATCCTCATTGATAACACACAGTAAATACTTAAGAAAAACACCATTTGATAGCCGTACTTTGTTTGCGTAACCATCCTCTTGAATATTCATTGCCAAATTTAGTTCAAGCGGTTTTGGAAAGGATTTTTTCTTAACTTTAAATTGATGTTAAATTCATTTTCATTGGTCACTATCCTCAATCGGACCAAGTACAGTCCAATCGAATGTCTTCTAAGAAAAATATAAGTTTCGCTTTCTTCGGTGGGCACGCCGTTACGTAATATGTGTATCCTATACTCTGCAGTAGGGTACAGCCACGCAATGCACAGTGTTCACCTACACCGCCACAGCCGAGATTCGCTTTCAAAACGTCATATTTTATCGAACTTAATATTATTTTCAAGAAAATGACCGTAGAATATGCATCATTAAATGTTGAAGCAAGTAAGCACCAATTTATTTATCTAATGCAATCCTAATTATATAGAAACACCGTTTAAGACCCCCCTGATGAATGGAATAGTCCAACCAACCTGCCCGCACAGAGGCACAGGATTTTCGGTCAAGGTGATGAGTCATACGCGTTGGTCACTAAGAGGGCTATTTTGAAGGATGTTTAGTGTGCATTTTAGAAAGAAAGGAATTGATATGTTTACAAACATGTTAGTAAGTGTTATAAACCTAATATCAGAATTGATTAAAATGGAACTTGAAATATGTGTATTTTACAAACATGTTAGTAAGTGTTATAAACCTAATCTTGGAATTGATTAATATGGAACTTGAAATCTGTGTATTTTACAAACATGTTAGTAAGTGTTATAAAACAAATCTCAGAATTGATTAAAATGGAACTTGAAATCTGTGTATTTTACAAACATGTTAGTAAGTGTTATAAACCTAATCTCAGAATTGATTAAAATGGAACTTGAAATCTGTGTAGTTTACAAACATGTTAGTAAGTGTTATAAACCTAATATCAGAATTGATTAAAATGGAACTTGAAATCTGTGTATTTTACAAACATGTTAGTAAGTGTTATAAACCCAATCTTGGAATTGATTAATATGGAACTTGAAATCTGTGTATTTTACAAACATGTTAGTAAGTGTTATAAACCTTATCTCGGAATTGCTTAAATGGAACTTGAAATCTGTGTATTTTACAAACATGTTAGTAAGTGTTATAAACCTAATCTCTGAAGTATTCATACTGGAGAAAGAATGTGGACTATCATATAAGTTATAAAAGAATTACCATGGATAATTACAATACAGTATGAACATGCATAATAAATCAGGAAAGAAGGTCATCTTCTTGGAAAAGATTATTTGCAAGCCTCATCCTTGTACTCTTCATACTAGTAAGACTTTGCTGTCATGTATTGCTCGAATTCAAGAGCATGATTAACGCTTTTTGCTAAGGAAGTCACTTCAGAACATCGATAAAAAACAATACATGTAATAAGTACTTGAGTGAAGTGTGAGTGAATCTGATGAGTATACGTCTACTAATATCACACAATCTATCAACTGCCTTTAATGTTAAGTTTTGGTTTCTCCATCTCTTCAGCCTGGTCCAAATATCAATATTAGTCTGCTCTTATCTTCATATATATGTATATACTCTACTGTTTGTTCATGATCTCTACATTATTTGTTTCTTTGTCTGAATATTTGCCTTCACTGTTAATATATTTTACCTTGTACTTTGTTGCTGTCTATTCATTATCTAAGCTTTTTGCTTGTTTTTGTTTTGTTTTGTAAATAATGTTTATTCGCACCTAGGAAAGAAAGATTAAACTTGGATGTCATGTTTGAATAAAACTGATAATTAATATGGACAGTTACCTCTACAACATACAAATGGCATCTCAATAGCATCATAAACCTGTTCACATGTCCCTGTGTATTTTGTTTTGTTTTCAAATAAATTTACAAATCTCAATCTTTTCTGTGTGAAACCATCATGATCAGAATTTGTGCAGTTAGCTAGTTAGGCCTTGCACTTTCCATGAACTTCAAGAGTGCTGGTGTGAAGCCTGTTTAGTTTAAGTTTAGCATCAGTCAGTGGTGCTACTCCAAACATGACATTGTACGTTGAGATTCTTTCTCTTGTTTCTTCTGTCGAAAAATCTCATCCTCTCTAGAAAAGCAAGAGAGAGGCAGACTCTTTGACAGGTAAATTAACAGAACTGGAGGCTAGACTTAAGATGATGATTGCTCAAGGAGATGGTGATGTGCAGAAAGCTCAGGAGAACTTGGAAAGTATGAGAGAAAGGTAAATATTATAATAATAATAATTATAATCAGCAGTTACTTATAATAATCAGCGGTTACTTAAATATGGCCTTACTTAAAGAAAAACAACAGGTGTAATGCTACCATTTTTGTGTGTTTCTTTCTAGGATGAAATGTTAAGGTTTGTAATGACAGTATGAGCATAAAACCATACTCATGCAAAGAGAGCAACTTACAAATATGGTCAAAGCGGGTCACAGCATTGGATGTTATGTTCTTTGTCTGTAATTAGCTAAACCATAATCATAAGCTTTTCATTGTTTTTATTTCTTCAAAGTAACGAATATAGACTGGCTGAGATGGCAAAAGAAAAGAAGGATTATCAACAGTTTTTGCTGAAAGCCTGCACGACTGTCCTTGAGCACAAGACACTACTGCAGGTAAACTACTATTGTCTATAGATAACTTACACGAACCAAGAAGAAAGATTCATCCATACCTTAGATTGCTGTTTGAAATAATTGCTTGTGAATCTAAGCTTACAGGTTGAACTAGAAATTCTGTTAGAACCAGTAATGAATACATTTGAAGATTTCTTAGTTCCTGTGATGTGTGTAGTTTAACCTTGAAATGAATACATTTGGGGATTGCTTAGTTCCTATGATGTGGTTTGGCCTTTAAATGAGTATATTCTGGGATTGGTTTAGTTCCTGTGATGTGGTTTGGCCTTTAAATGAATATATTTGGAGATTGCTTAGTTCCTATGATGTTGTTTGGCCTTGAAATGTATATATTTTGGGATTGGTTTAGTTCCTGTGATGTGGTTTGGCCTCTAGGAACACATAAAATATTCAAGCTCTTTACATGAGGCAATGATGGCATTCTTTTCAGTGTCAACACTTATCATTCTACCTTGTAAATATGAAAATAAAATTGAAAGTAAAAGGTACCTAGTGGCACTATGACATCACAGATTTACAAAATAGCAGTTCCAAGTGACCACTTTTGAACTAGGATTTCTGCCAAATGAAGTCAGATTTCCATTAGCTGTTTAGAGGAGTTGTTTTTCACAAATATCTCTGTCATGTAAGCCAAAGATGATGATTGGGTCTGTGTCCTTGCACACCCCTTAAATGCTTTACAGCACATGCAATAATGTGATATCCACACACTTCATTGTTGTGAAAATAAATTCAACCTGATTTAAATATTTACAACTTAATTAAAAGAAAAAATATAAAGCTTGATTAAACATGTATGGTTACCTTCATAACTATTTAAAGCTATAAAAAGTCCTTCATTTTTTTTTGTGTTCTGTTCATTTGACTCTCAGGAACATTTCCAGAACCTAGTTCAAAGAGGACTTGAACATCTGGAGAAAACTCAGAAGACTGAGTTACCAACATCATTCAACATCCAAGAGAGCTAGGATGCTCTTGAAGCTGTGGAAATACAGGATTTACATCTAAGAAGAAAGTAATCATTTAAAGGAAGGAAATTGCCAAGAATCCTAAACTCTGATATAACAGTCGCTGTGAACGCCATGTTAATACATGCTGTTGTATTACACAGAGGAAGAAAATCTCTTGAGAATCTTCTGCTTTTCCATCATACACATGTGCAAGACTTTACTGATGGAGCAGAAATGTCTTCTTTCTCCTTTTTAAATTCAAACCGTGACTTTTAAAGTAGTTTTTTCTTATTTCCAACACTTCAACATGGTGGCATTGGTAAAGCAACATTAAGAGCTCACTCATTGACTGGTGGGTTTTGCAGAAACAAGATGAGTCAGAGCATTAACTCAATAATATAGATATCTCTCCTCCAATAAATTAGTTGCTTTAACAAGTCGAATAAAAAAAATCTTGTTGAGGCTAGAGTTAAATATACTACAGTGGACACTCTGTAAAGAGGTCAGGTGTGAACGCATTCAATGATTCTGTGGTGTGGATTATCTTTTCCTGAGTTACATTCAGTTGCAAGATGATGAAGTAGAATTTAAGTGGCTAGGGTTACTATAGCTGTTGATAAGTTGGTTACATCATTTGTGATGTAACCTCGCTTGCGTTGCAAATATTTGAGAATGTAGTGTTTCTTTGCATCAGTGTCACTGCAGATGATGTTAAACTCTTAAAGCTGTATGTTGTTGCTTTGAGTTGTGATCTCGTGTTAATATGCAGACCAAACTGGGCAAACTGGACCCCCCAAACTGGGTAACAGTGTATTACATTTGATGCAACTGCAAATAAAGATTTAACTCTTCTCCTGTTTATGTTAATATTTTAGTTTAAACAGCATCTGGCAATGTATTTTAGCTTTTTGCACATTGTACTTCCATTAAAATGCCGCTTATTTCCGGAAAATGCATGTTTCATTTCCATTAATTATAAATACTGTGTGGTGTTTTAATTGATTTGTGTGTGAATATTCAGATTCAGTCCTAACTTGCTAATTAGTGATCTTAGGATTGTTTCATAAATTAGCTGCAAAGTAGCTTTAAAACGTTATCACTATCGACTTTAAATTGTAACCATTAGAAAGAGTAGAAGGTTGTCAGAAGTGCTTTCCAGGAGGAGCTGACCCTTTAAGCTATTTCAAGGAGGAAAATTCAGGAAAATGGATGCTTCTTGGAGGAGCAGTTACCAAGTTTTGCTTGTTGAGTGACCATTATTTGAATTTCTAGCAAATTTTTGGGTATAACTAATGACCTATAAATGTAGTATGATGATTTAGCTGTGTCAGAGGCCTCAGTTTGGTAGTAATGATATCAGTTAGGAATCATCAATGATGCATGGTTTCCATGTGTATCATTTTGGTAGTAATGATATCAGTTAGGAATCATCAGAAATGCATGGTTTCCATATGTATCATTTTGGTAGTAATGATATCAGTTAGGAATCATCAGAAATGCATTGTTTCCATATGTATCATTTTGGTAGTAATGATATCAGTAAGGAATCATCA
>KN884190.1:131679-153583 GCA_000934455.1 Apostichopus parvimensis
ATCATTTATATGAAATTGTTTGACACAATTTCATTTCTTTTATACTGTAACTGCTTTGTGATTAATGATCACATTTCTGTCACTACAAAGTGTCAGTAAAAGAAGTGAATATTTCAAGGAATGAATTGAAGGACAGGAAAACAAGACTAATTTAATTCAATGCAGCTGTTAATGTTTAGTCACCAATTGCTAGTATGCACAGAAAGTTTGTCAAAAAATAAGATTTGAATTTATCAAGCTAAGAACCCAATTTAGTCACATGATTTAAGTTAATGAACACCAATTAGCACTTTAATCTGATTTGAAAGTTTTGCCCCCAGACATTGTTTTTTCGTATTAGCATTAAGTTTGACAGAAATCTTTCCTTTATTTGAAATGAAACTTGGCTACCATTCAAAGTCATGATCTGCATGTTTGATAGGATTTTAGTATCCAATAGCATAAACAACGTCACCAAAATCAATGCCAATCAGTTGGTTTAGTAAAAATCTGTTATGTTATATATTTGTAAATACTCCACTGTTCTCCCAGGGCCTGTTTGCTTTAGCTTTCATTATATATAGCCATATTAGCAACTAACAGTTCATTCTAACCTTTCAATTTGTAAATATTTCATGACAAATATTATGTTTGGCATTCCCAGAAAGAATTTCAGAAAATACTTTCCTCCCAAGTTTCCCTACGATATTTAATAGCATGGTTATATCAGTCGCAAATATTGTTTGATATTTTGATGAATAAATTGTAAATATTCTCATGACAAATATTTTTTTCTTTTAACATTTATTGACTTGATTGCTTGCAGTTGTTCAGGCTGTACAATTTTGTTTTTTTTCACAGGCGTCCAGTGAGTTTGATATAGGAGTGGGAAAATTTCTTACCAGAGTAATCTTAAAGATAAATTAAAGCCAATAAATGTTAGCAAGGTGTAAGAGAAAAATCCAAAATCAATCCCTGATGTGTACAAAATAACTTGTGAGATTTGGCTATGGGTGACCATGTTTGTAGTTTAATGTCATCATAATATTCCCCTCACCTACATAACTTACTTTCTCAAATAAAAGGAAAACCCCACAAATGTGACAGAAAATCGTAATTTCTTGTCAGTAAAAATTTAACCCAGAACCAAGTAAGAGTTTGACCTTTCAATATTTTAGAGAACAAAGTCACATTTCGACTGAATGTCAAAACTTTCTACTGCTACAACCGAATAATGAATAGAACAACTATTCAACAAATCTTGAGAAAACATGAAAGTATCGATTATGTATAAAATACACTTACAATGTATTTGTTCATTATAAGCTGTTAACGCAGTGAGGAAAAACATTTCTCTTCTTAATTTTCCGACGTAATACATTATCTTTCACTGCTTGTTGATTTGGGATATATAAATTATTGAAAGCACGTTGGACACTCATTTAACCTCAGTTGCAAGCCTACTCCAATAAACCGCCTGTCTGCTTAAAGGCGAAATAAAAACTTAATGCGCATGATTGTACGGTTAAATCGCTACGGAAGCGTATTGTTGCCACCCAAAAAATAAATTAATATGTTTTTGAAAATATTACGTAAAGGGGGGTAAGGGGGGGAAATCGAAATTAGGAAGAAAGTCCGGTGGCTTAAATATGGACATGGGAAAGAAAAGACAACGACTCAAAATTTAAAACTTTTGACTTTAAATGTCAAAAGTTTGACTTTTAAAAGTCAAAATAATGAGATTAAAAATCAAAGCTTTGACTTTTAAAAGTCAAAATAATGAGATTAAAAGTCAAAATAATGAGATTAAAAGTCAAAGTTATGACCTTTTAATAGTCAAAATTTAGAAATTGGAGTCGCTCCTTTTTCTTTCCCATGTCCATATTAAGTCACCGAAAGAAATTTTCTACTTTTATCGTAAATTTTCTACTTTTATCGAAAAGTTTTCAAAGGGTTGATCTCTTATTTTGGGACTTCGTTTTTCTACTTTCTTTGTACTCCCCATTTATCACATTTCCGTAGCAAAGCACCAAAAAAGCACAGCTGCAAGACTAAAACAATGGTAAACGCTCGATTGCTAAACAAAATTTCAATTTAAATTGATAGACTCATGACATGTTAAAAGAATAGCTTAGTAGTTTACAGGAACATAAGAAACCAACAAAGCTAGTGGTCATCAAGAAACACGAAAAGTATGGGAGGGTCGGGGGGGGGGGTGGATAAAGGAGCCCAAAAAAAGGAAACAATTACATTACAAAACAAAATTGAAACTTTAATAACATCCGGAATGCCGTATATAGCCTTATAACAACGCATCTGGGAGGCATAGATCACTGTATTTGCAATGTGCTAAAGGGGCATGCACATCGGATATTCTCACTTCCATTTTATATTGCAACATGTCAGAAAAGGTGTCATACAACAATTAATGGTTCCATTGAATTAAAAACTAACTTTGTCACTTTCCAAAGCCGCTAGAACATAGAAGTTTTCAACTGATTTGTCCTGTCTACCATATGATGGGCTATGACAGCACTGAGTCGATTTTTCTAAATGAGGAGCTTTAGACGGTTCCCCTATCCATGGCTAGTTGTCAGTAGACAAACTTGGATGGCAGTGAAAGCAAAGAGCGACCTCTATTTTTATCGTTGCCGCTAGTTGTTTCACTTTCACGTAAATATCTGTACAATGAGATATGTCAAAGAAACAAATACGTTATGATTTTCCAAGGGAACAACTTCATAAACAACATGGTATGAATCATGAAATGAGAAGAGTCCGTCCTGGACCAATCTGCAGGCAGTTAACATCCATCTCCTCCTTTTCTGTCAAAATAAGGAATATATATATATAAAGGTGATAGGGCCAGGCCTGACGTTTCGACCCTAGCAAGCCTCAGAGGCTAATTAGGATCAGTCCCTCTAACGTTTACATATTCACATACACAGGCTTTTTGCAGTAGATAAGCAGTTTTTTCTTAAATAGTTACTCTCTCTTTGAAAGGAGGAACAGACAGACAGACAAAAAAGAAAAGATAAAAAGAAAGGAAGGTAAATTGGCGAAAGCGGCAAAAACGGATGACTTTTAATTGCTTTCTAAGTTGCAGTCATACCAAAATGATTGGGAATAAAAATCTTTATCTCAGGGACAATATTCCCCAACTAAAAGAAGCCCACATATCCCTAATAACTGGAGTATTTGAGTTTGTCACTTTTACAAATCTCAGACAAGAGAATGAGAGAGATAAATAAAAAGAAGTAAAATGTATCTTTCTTTATGCACAACCAATAATATTAATACCCAGAGACAAGAAGTTTTCTGAAGAAGAAGAAGAAGAATAAGAAGACAGCTAGATATAGACAGACAGGCATACAGGTAGATAAAGACAGACACACAGATGGATATAGACAGACAGACATATAGATAGACAGACAGACAGATAGATAGATAGATAGACAGACAGATAGATAGATAGACAGACAGAACGACAGATAGATATATAGATAGACAGACAGACTGATAGATAGAGAGACAGACAGACAGACAGACAAATAGATATATATATATAGATAGCCAGACAGACATACAGACAGATAGATAGATAGACAAACAGACATACATACATACAGACAGACACACAGAAAGACAAAAAGATAGACAGACAGATAGATAGAGAGACAGACAGACAGATAGATAGATATATAGATAGACAAAAACAGACAGATAGACAGACATACAGACAGACAGATAGACAGACAGATAGACAGACAGATAGACAGACAGATAGACAGACATACATACACATAGATAGATAGACAGACATACATACATATATACATACATGCAGACAGACAGATAGACAGATAGACAGACAGGAAAGGTTCTTATAGAAACCATGATGACTTCTCAGATTAGATCATTGTGGTCCATTTCCTGGAACAACAATGACTTTCTCTGAAAGAAGTAACTTATCAACAATATTCCACAGAACTAAGTTTTGCACCTGGTTACGTAATCTACAAAAATTTGGGTTTCCAACTAGGCATCTCAGGGTCGATTTTACTATTACCGTCTCTGCCATCGGACTACCCCTTTAATGAAAGAGCCGATTGTATCTAGCATTTAATGTCCATACTATTCTAGTCAGTTCTTACTCATTTTTCTAGGTACCCTTTACCCGTAGCACGAAACCTTGACGTATTTACTGGAATATATCATGTTATTACATACCATATCTGTGGTTGTATGTAGGTTAACGCGTTATGGTTTAGGTGGCCCTTGTCACTAGCCTATGTTAGACACTATCTTGTTTGTGGAGTTATCTCAGTTAAACTTGTTCAAACAACTGTTTGTCTATATTGGTAGCATCATTTGTGGACCAATTTAACCTTTTTACAACGTATTACGCTGCACTGTCAAACTTTAATGGATTGATGCGATACCTTTACCTATTTGTCAACTTCAAGTTCAACGTTACAAGTTTCAGACAGGTATACAACCAACAATACAACCAATGTTATGGCAGTATATTACTAGGCTAGTAGCATGGACATATACTACTACTAGTATCCGTTATAGTACATAGGCCTAGGCCTAACTTAGTATTACTAGTGATATAGTAACTTAACAAGGCCAGGTCGAGACTTAAGCGATACCAGAGTTATTGTAAAGCTTAGTTCTGTTGAAACTAAAACATTTTGCTTTAATCCCTTAGGGTGTCATGCACAAAGTGCACCCAGACCAGACGGTCGGTAGGATAGCCTACAGCCAGTAACAGAATATTTTTACAGTAGGCCTAATTACAGACCTTACTAAGTAACTTAGTTATATTTTATGTAGCAATTCTGAAGGCTCTAAATTTGAGAAATTTCCTCTCTTTCAAAATACTATGGTTCACAGGAAAATATTTCATTGTTCAAATTTTGAGGAGCTCTTGAAAATTCTATGGTTTCATATGCAAGAACTGTTATGTATCTTTACACAAGTAGCATGGACACTTCGAATTCCGGACACCTAAGCCTTAAACCACCCCAAAACTATATCTTCTGGTATAAATCACCTGAAAATATACCTGATATGGTTGGAGAAGTGTGTTATATTACGATACACGGCCAAACTTTCTTTCCTGCAAACTGTTTTCACGTTGTATTCCAAGAAGATTCTTGTGATTGTGGAACTGGTATTTCTTTGCTAGAGTATTGCGAAATTCGGACACACAGTCCCACAGTGTGGCGCTGGTGATCAAATTGGTGGTGCAGTTGCTCTTTCAGTAATTATAACAGACTTCATAGATCTCCGTCATTCTATTGACAAATATGTAAGTATTAACTTGCACACGGGTCATTTTGGAGAGAAAATAACTGTAGCTTCGTACTTTTTGGTGCAATTTGGCTTTTGTCATGGTGAAATCGTGCATTTCTTAGGGGTGTCCGAAATTCGCAGTGTTCCGAATTTCGCAATACTGACTATAGTTGTACAGTAATTTGTCCCTTGTACTTAGCATTTTGCCATGCAATGCCACATAAAATATTCCCTGGGTTCCTGTGTAAAATAAAACATTACATGGTTGCACTTGTAGAGCAATTTGCCCATTTTGCATAGCATTTTACTGAATTTTACCGAATAAGTTCCTGGTGTAGCATAGAGTAATACTAGTAATAGGATGGGAGTAAAAAGTCTTAGGCTGCTCTTTCACTCAGCATGGACATATGAGGGTGATGGTTTTTTGAAGGACAAAAAGGGATATAATAATGAGAAATAAATATTGCTCAATATGTGTTGGCACAAACTTAATGACATTTCTTTAGTTACCAGAAAATGCGTGTTTTACTTGTTTGCTGCAATGGTGCTGTAAGATGAAATTTGGTAATTCATCAAACCACACTGACATTATATTTTGCTTTCCCTTATCTCAGAAGACAATGAAATATCTTGCTATACATATCATTTGGGATCTTTATTCTGTGGAAAACTGAAGCTATTAGTTAAAATAAAATATATTGATGGTTTGGGGTTTCGGGTATGATGGGAATTCATCAGCTAACTCCCAGTGAGAAGTTTTCAACATCTAAAATCAATTTTATGAAAAACTTTGAAGGAAATATCATTATTTGTTGCAAATTTTTATGCAAAATACATGCCGCTAATGGTGAAGCACTTTCACATCAAAATATTGTTTTCTGAAGGTGAGGAGCCTGTAGTTTGAAAGTATAAGTCCTATCTGTCATAATAATCAGACCAAATTAAAATCAAGTTCTACAAATAGCTTGCAAACTACAGATGAAAGTTGTTGTCTTGATGGTGGTAAGGCTAAAAGGTATATATAAACAGGTGATGTCACATGGAATATTGTCATCATTCACATTTTGTACGAAAACTTGAAGCAAAGAGATGTGATATCAGAGATGCATATTGACAAATCTGTTGTCTTGTTTTTCTTAAAAGTTTTGCGTCCACTTTTCTACTTCAAATTTGGGACTTGTCCCAATATGAATACACTACAACCAGTTTTGGTATATAATAGTGTTTGCACGGGGTACTGGGATACCAACCTGACGCAATACTACCCGGTTCTTAATTTATTACCAGAATCCTACGCAAAGTGTGATTTTCTTTTTTTTGGCAAGCCGACGGTTCGGCAAGATTTTCCCATTGACTTAGTGTGGTGTACCATGTGGTCGAAGATAACAGCATAATGAATGTATTCCATGGATATCTTATAACTGAGTCACAATTTTAGCGAATAAACAGATGATTAGGCTAGATTTCCACATTGCCTTAGTGTGGTGTTAGGCTACCATGTGTTCAAAGATAACAGCAATAATGAAAGTATTCCATGGATATCTTAGAACTGCGTCACAATTTCAGCGAATAAACAGATGGTAAGGCTAGATTTTGAAAGAATTCTCACAATTATTATTTTTTCATTCGTTCATTTCATAGAAGGAAAGACTGACAACTAAAATTTAATTCAAACCCTGGGCCTGCATATAAGATAGTATAGTAAAAACTGTTTAAGAGCTAAATTTGATATTGATATGGTCTAATCCAATAGAGGTGGAGAGCAACATAAGCAGCGGCGGCAGTGTGATACTTGTAGTAATGTTAATTATATAAAGTTATTATCAAGTTAATGAGAGAGAAACAAAAGCAAATAGAAATTATTGAGGAAGGTTTATACCTTATCTTAGACCTATTTGAACTTGGAAAAATCGTCAGTGGAGAATATAATTCATTTAGCATAGCATCCAATGTTTTGTATTTTCTTGAAAATCGCGATACACGAGGGTAAAATTTTTTTTCGAGTACCCGGATACCCGACGGGTAACAGCTCTCAGGTACCCGGTTCCTGATTTTTGGACCAGTGTAGACACTAGTGTATATAGTATTAACTTGCAATTCAAAGTAATTATTGTCTGGTAAATGTGCCAGAAATATAAATCCAAAAGTCAATGGAAGCATACATGTGTAAGTTTTCAGATTTACCAGTGAATCAGGTTTTAGGAGGTTCACTGTGCACTTAAAACTAAAGATAGATACAATTGATTAGTGATCCCTCATAGCAATCACTGTCTCATAGAAATAATAAGATCAATATTTGTTTTAAAAGATAGGTTGGCTATTAATCTGTACTTTTGAAGTGGAGGTAGGTTACAGTTACATGACAACCCCATAAGTTACATTTTCTTGGTATTTAAGTAAATCAATTCATTCAGCATTACTGTACATTGTGTGTACTAACAGTATCCATAGATTTATATTAAATGTGTCATGTTTCTCTAGAATGACAGTTGAGTTAGCATTCCATGAAAAAGTCAATCATTTTGTAGTCCTGTCAAATGCTTGTCGCTAGGTATAATTTGATGTAGAATCTGAAGTCACTTTCCGTACACAAATTTTTTGAAAAGACTGGATTTTCACTGAAGTTTTCTAGTCCCCTGAATCATATATGTATTCATTTATGCAAACTTTTATTTATTATGAACACTAAAACTTACACCTTCAATGCTCAATCTTACCATGTGACTGCTGCAATCAGACTTGGATCTTGAGCCTTTACCTTGACAGAATCATTGACATATCTTGAAAGCAATCGTGCCTGTAAGTGAGTAACTGACAGTCAGATAACAAAAATTACCATAATGTGACAGATTATCTGCACAACCTGGTATGATAACTACAGTGTATATAAGGCATTTATATAGCGCCATAACTAAAACGATATTCTATGGCGCTTTACAAGGAAAAAATAAAACAAACAATTGAACAAAAACAGCAACAAGACAGAAAAATGAAAAAAGAGGAATACTTAAAGGCCTCATTAAAGAGAACTGTCTTCAGAGCTTTTTTGAAAGAGAGAAATGTGGATTGATTAGCAACTGAAGACGGCAAGTCGTTCCACAGCCTGGCCCAAGTTACAGAAAATACACGGTTGCCAAACTGTTTTGCGGGTGGCAGCAACGTTTAAAGTACAGTAGTAGCATGTACTTCTTATACGGTATGACGAAACACGCTTAGTAAACATCTTACACAAATAATCGGTGTACATGCAAAACAGGAAAAAAGAAAGCTGGCACTTTTTTCTATGGTAATTTAATCCATGTAGTATGATTGCATTATATATAACATTAATACTAAAACATCTGCTTGAGTGTTTATAGTTACATAAGAAACCAATCCCACAGTTGTGTGCACTAACGGTATAACATTAACCTTACAACCACTTCCTCTATAGCCTGTTTCAAATTGGAAAAACAGTGTTAACACAAAGGCAAGTTTATATTATATTTAAAGGATGACTTTCAGACATAATTTTACTCTTGATTTGGCTTACTGTAGTCCAAGCAAAAGAAGATGTTGACTCAAGTAATGTTTTTGTAGCTATTGAGGCATTCAAGATATAGTAATCACCTCTAAATATCGGTAGATATTAAGGATACTTATTGATTGTGTGCAGTACATACAGTACGTATAACAGAGAGAAGGTCAACTCATTGACTTTGTATGTATATTTAAGCAGATTTTTAGGATACTTATTGATGATGTGCAGTACATACTGTAGTTTGACAGAAGATTGACTCGTTGTACATACAGGCAGATAATTAGGATACTTGTGCAGTGTATAGTATATTAAACAGAGAAAGTTGACTTGTTGACTAGTCAGACTATATAACATGATATCTACTATACTGTACTTATTGACCTGTGTGACCTATACTCTATAATAATGGGAATAATATTTAGTCCTATGTATGAAAGATGTAATAGTGATTTATATATGAAAGATATAAATTGCTTCCTATATCCATAATGAGATAGAATGGTATCTATGTTTAGACTTTTCAGTTGACTTTACATGAATGTATTTTGTTAAAATCCCTTTTCCTTTGTAGATGTGAAGACAGTGGAATAGAAGTAGACTGCATTAAAGCGGAACTTGTAAGGACATGCTGTCAGAAATGGATGTTTTTCGTAATGGTAGGAATTCTCTGGACACATGTTACGCAGGCAAGAAGAGAAGACGACCAGCGAAAAGGTGAGCTGACAATTATTATATCTTATATATTATATAATATGATTATATCTGAGAGTCTGAATGTCAGGTATAGCTGGAGCTGGCCATGTCATTATTATTACTCTATGTAACTTTGGTGCCTTCTTTAGCCCTAACAAAGAATGTAGCATGGATGCAGCCAGCTCAGTTCCATGGTTCCGGTGAATGAAATACGGTGACTAAAATGCAAAATACTGTAGCCAATCACCCTTGATCACCAATGCTTTACGTGTATGAAAACGTTGTTAGTCCTAACATTTCATCTCTTGATTGGTAAAACCAGAGATTTCTTCTTGTGCTTCAGTATGCTGACTGATCCTTCTATAGTGCAATGCAATAAACCACTGACCTATAGAAAAGCATAATGAACAGACTAGTGTTGAGTCTCTAAATTGTACCATCCTTTTCAGAAAGCAAATTTGTGTATTTCATGTACCATCTACATTCATGACCTGTCATTATTTTCAATTGCTCTTTGGATATATACTCCATAGGAAATGGATAAAAAGAAGATAAGATGAAATGTTGCAATTGATTCAAAAGTCTAAAACAGTACAGTCACATGACTTAGGCCCTGTGTGCCTAGATCTGTCCACTCACCGGGAGTTTAAATTACCGTAGGAGCCTGAAAAGGTCTGGTTGATCTGGTTTGATCACTGGGGTTGGTTGGTCATATATGACTTGCTCTTATTAATTCTCCTGAATCTACCATGAAATAAAACGAGAACTATTTGTGGATATTTTGCATCCATGTAAATCCATACAGAATTGTGAGACCCGGTTGAATATTTTTAGTTGCTGGTAAACACAGAAGTTTTTATTGAGGTCAGATGGGAAGTGTGGAACGTTCTGCTTAGCAATATTAAGGCACCTTTTGCATTGATTCCAACTTTTACAGATCCTAATGGGTGTTGATTCTACTTGATCAAACTAAGACATCCTAGAGTTTTTCCCCAATTAAAAATTATTTAGTTCTAATTAAAAGTAAAAAAAATTCATCACCTAGACCCCCCAGATATGTGTGGATATAATCACATACAAAGAGCAATTATAGGAAAGTTTCCAATTTTGAGCCAGTTTTCTCATCATCATATGAAACAGAAGTTAATTAGTGAAGCTAATGAACTGCATTGTTATGAGATTTTAGCATTGATATATATGGAGTCCGAGATAAACTTGTGGCAGATGCTGCAATGCATGTAGTTTTCATTGTATTATAACTTGGTAAAGTAAGGAGTGCTGATTGGCCAGTAAATTTACTGAATTAATATCATTAGTTCATTCATCGTAAATAAAGCATATATTGTTGTTCTGGTCAGTGTAATACACTGTATTGAGTGTACACACAAGAAGTCTAGTAGGGTTACATTTCATCTCATGTAGTTCGTACTAGAAAGATGACTTCTAATAAACAAATGTCTGTATGAATATACTTGTCATGGAACCCTAGTTGCTTCCCAATGTAGGATATGCCGGACATGAAGTACTATTTATATGGTTTCTTTCTGGTGATAGATGCAAAGTCTGATACTTGTTCATTGAGTAAGATGTATTCCAAGAGCAATGAAGGTGGTGATTATTGTTTAACCTTCTTATCAGCCTTCAAACACTTCGATTAATATGTTTAGAAATGTTGGTACAGTAGATCTTTTCAGTCAAATAGCATTTGAGTTGACTTGGTACACTTTGGTTTACATGTACACTATAATGGTACTGTACTGTTTATTGTACTATGTGAAAGAAGAATTGGAATGTGCTTCCCAAATCTTGATTATTGTGATCAGGCAAAAACTTTCAGGGATCAATCAGTGGCCACTGTACTGTAATCTGTCAGCTATTAGACTCTACTCTTCAGTTTGTTATGTGTACTCACTTCCATTGTTATATCTATTCATTTATATGGACTTGAAGGTTCTTAAACCAGTAATACTTCTGATCAAATCTGTAAGTGAAGATACCAACTAAGGAGATAACCATGTATTTGATAGAAAAGTATCAATGCTTGACAAACTAGTGGATCTTTGAAGAGGGAACTGTACTGTACAGTCTTGCAATACTATGCCAATACAGTATGATGTAGAGTGAGAAGTTGGTTTTGGGCATGTGTAGGTTTGTATAGTGTGTCAAAATATGGTGCATGTCAATATAATAAATATGTTAATACAGGTCTGTATAATATTTGACTTGTCAATATTTAAACCAAGTACAGTATGTTTGAGACTGATTTGTAGCATGATAACAAGCTTCCATGATTGTATATTTGTTGTACATTACCTGTATGTACTGTCACATACCATATCCTGATATGTCTAGTGTTGGTTCCCATAGAAACCTTTCACAATTATTTTCTATCAATTGTACACATTTTTCTCAGTAACCAACTAACCACAGCCATTTGATATACCCTATGAATACAGCGTTGATCTGTAACAAATTTGTACCGTGTGATCTTTTTGCCCACTTGTTCTGCTTTTACAGTCAAGAAAGCAAGATACCAGCATTTTATCCGAGTTTTACCAGGTGAATTCTTATCTGCTCTGTATGTGTGGAATATTCCGCCAGTAAAGTTAAATCAAGTGTTGTTATTCATACCTGAGTAAGCTTGGTGTGTTAAAAGTGAGGGCTAGACTCTTCCGATTTAGGTGGAATTATACACCACACTGTGTTTTATGTGTGACCTTGATAGATATATATTTGCTTGTAGTTTATAATCTGGTTATAACTTTGTTCCTGGTCATTTTAAGGTAACATATGTGCTCTAGGTTTGTGCAGTAAATACTGACTGGGAAATGTAATTATAATGTCAAGTTGTTATGGAAATGTTTACTTGACAAATAAAGAAACAACTGTTTTGAACAGCCAAATGGTTGATGTCCATGGCTCTTCCATCCACAGCCTTATCGGTAATATTATAAAACCATTATGTTATGAATTTGGCAGAAAATGATCATGTAACTTTTCATTAACCAAGTTAGCACCCAAGGAAGAAATTTCGACATCTTTCCCTTGACAAACTGGGTACAGTCGGTGTACAGTAGCCTTGTGTTGTAGTGCAAATTTCACACAATCGGTAGTGTTGCAACATGAATCCTGGTACCGTAACTACCGTACTACTGGGATTTTCCTCAACATTTCATCTACCGTATGGTTCAAGCACTTAATTATGAGACTCAATGTCATTCATTCAATGGCATAGCCTAGGCCAACTACAGTACATACTCTTACACGCATGGTTATCAATGAAGACAGATCCAAAATAACAGTATATATTTGGGCCTTTAGTTTTTAACATACACTTTAAAAAAGAAAAGCAAAACCTTGCAAAGAAGCACCCCACACCATCTTTCATTCATACTCGACGTTCAATATAATATTAACATGGTCGCACATGGATAAAACCTGTCATCCTTACACAAACAGAAATTGGGGTTTTCCCCACTATTCCATGATATTGAATCGGGCAACCCTTCAAGTTCACAAGTTCACACTTCATACATGAAGAATGTAACATAGGGGCTATGTTAATACATGATTATGAACTATATACATGAGAATAGTACAGAATTATTTATATCGTTAATCGGCTATTGTTTTCTCCAGAAAATATACTTTTGACAAGTTCAATATCCATCTTTTGTATAAAAGTTCTTGAAAATTAAACAAGTAGCCAAAGATAACTAAAAAAGACATTTTGGAACCCTCCGCAATAATAAATGAATCTATTCCATTACAGCATCAAATCTCAAGTACCGTACTGCACTGTGTGTACCAGTACCGTACCCTAGAGGCTATAGTAATATAGTCCTGGGCGAAGATGGATTTAAGCTGGATATACTCCTTGCGATTTAGGCTCAAAATTTATTAAATGTTATTATATCAAAATGAGGTGAAATACATGTGGTAAGATTTAATACATGAGGATCCTTCCCAATCATCGTTTGAAGGAGAATAAATAACGAAAATTTCAGAATAACTTTGAGGTCCCACAACATGCTAAGCCCAAGTAACGTTAGATATTTGGTGTAGCCTAGGTCCAAATGACTACGTGAAAAGTTGACTTGTTAAAGTATAGGTCTAGACCAGTACGTAAATTGATAAGTATATAATTCAAAATAAGAACATGTATGCACAGACACCAACAAAAATGTTTTTTTCTCTCTTTATTTCAAATAGCAACAGGTAGTTTATTTTTATTATGTCTGGGATTCCCTGGAATGATACTGAAACGAATGTAATAACCGGTTGTTTTCCCACTCCGGGTAGTATTTACACATTGCACAATGCTAGTCGGTTGTGTGTTATAAAGAGAGGAGCTGAGAAGCTAACCAAATGCAACTAAGTAGACTAGTTATTCCAGCCACTTTGAGTAAAAAGCACAAGATTGTAAAACTGGATATTTTCTCAAAGAAAAAAGAAAAGAAAAAAGGATATTGGATTGAGTACCTTCATCAGTTGTACAGTAATATCAAATAACTGTGGACAATTAATAGAAATTTATATATTTCTTTAGTTGCTTTAAAAATTGTCTACATTGTCTCTACACTAGTATACAAAGGAAAACTATTCTCTCAAAGTTTGTGGAATTGTTTGTAGACTTTTGGGCAACACTAAGAGGGACCTCAAAGTCATAGAAGCCAATGTGGATGCATTGAATTTGACTGATACTGTAACGGTGCACAAAAAATGTCAACAACATTCTCATTAGCAATCTATCAAGGGTAAAAACAGTTAACCAGTTAGTCTGGGTATTAAAGAGTCAAGTCAGTTTGGCTGTAATTATACTGATTCTTGCTCCCAGACAGAACATAATGAAATGAAAATAGTCGTCTCGGTTAAGTGGAACCGTGGGAGAGCTGATGTTGTTCAGACACAGCAGTATATACATTGTAGAAGGAAGTGATTCACCCTGTATGATCTTTACTTGGAAATAGCAAAAATGAAAGTTCCAACGTAATAAAGGATACATTGGTAGCACTAACTGTATATGATTGTGGAATGGGAGCATACAACCCACAATTGATAATTTGGTGGTTGTTAGAACTCTTTGTCAAATGCAATAATAAATGTGGTTGCCTGTGGCAAGTACACTGCTTCCATAATATTATGTTGTACATAAGCTGGTCACCTATTAGAAAGTACACAGTTCAGCATGGTCAGAGCAGTATAGTAGTGTTTTTATGGATATATTCTCTATTGGACTCTTGACGATGATGCCATAAACCAAACCTGATACTGTCATTGGATAGCAAAGCTTCTAATGAACAGTAACTTGTAAGGTTGCAATCAAAATTTGAAGAGGACGTATTGAAGTTTTCATTGTGGAAGACATGCACACACTAAATATGTTTCATTGCATACTGTACTTTACATAGGGTACACGATCTACAGTATGTATGCAACTTTACTGTTCAGCAGTACTGTACTGGAAGTCAACGGGAGCTTTGTATGTTTCTCAAGTGAACCAAGTATATTCTGTGACGTAATTACGCACATCAGTGGTTAAGCAATGTAATAAGTATACATGTATTCGAGGACTGATCCATTTCATGTTACATCGACATGTCATATGGATATATACTGTACTGAACCTGCATTCAAGTCTGTCAATTTTGTCCCAAATAATATATACTGTTCCTGTGTAGAAAACTGCTAAGTGTATAGATACATCTTTTGACTTGAGAACAGTTTAACCAATTTGATTAGCATTTTGAGATGCGATACCGAATAAATTATTCCTGGCTTTGACGTGGACTAACAGATCTACCATACACTTCTACTTCAGTATACACACTGAAACACATGTCCATTATCTGTATTGACCTTGCTAACTCGTTGACCTAGATTAAGTAGTATACCAGTGGTGTAGCAGTGGTATTGTAGCACTGGTAGTTGAAAACCTGCTGTGACAGAATTTAGGAAAGTGGGTTCTGAGAAGTATTTGATGATGGAAAGTAAATTTGCTGCATTAGTCATTGCATACTCTAGAAGTATTTTATGGATAAATGTTCATTCAACACAAGAAATTAACATATTCTCTGGAGAGAAACCTTGCAAATATGTATCATTGTAAGACACCTCAGATTAACGTCACTCCTCACTTACCTGTCTCCTCACAACAATTGCAAACTTGCCCTACTGCATCTAGATTGACCTGGTAACCTTTGACACTGACCTGCAGTCAACCTACCTCCTCATTCCACCACCCAGAGTGTCTAGTTGTGTAAGTCTCTAAAGAGCTATTAAGATCTGTGTGTATCTTGGCAATTGATAACCAGCCTTCTGTATTTTACTAAATATGGCTTCAGAAGTCCCAGTGGAGAACCTCTCCTGAGCCTCCTGATAAGTATCACTTTCTTTTTTGGGGCATTTTTTGGCTGGGTAATTTTCCCTCCGTTTTCCTGTTGACTTTGCCTATACTTTTGTATAGGTACCAGTTGCACAAATTGCTTTTGGTTCTCCTCACTTCCTCCCCTATAATTGTTAAGCCTTTATTTCTGTTGGGTTGTGTGTCTAACGAGGCCTACTTTCAGTTGTTAGACATGTTTATATTCCTGATCCTTAATGTTCTCCATGTTTGTATAATTGTTAGTTTAAGATGTGCCACACTGATAAGTGCAACCTTTACCACACTAATTAGTGCCAAAAAAAAATTGTCTCAGATTCGTTATTGTAAATATAGTAAAATTACTGTACATGCAACAATCTCATAATGTGTTGTGTGTGCCATCTCATAATGTGTTGTGTGTGCCATGTGGCTGTTGTAATGGTGGGTCAAATCATTACCACAAAAGTCCAAACTAATGACGGAAGCAAAGTACTTGAGATTAAAAACCTAGGAATGAAACCTGACACACTTATAAACAGTACTTTGAACCAATGTGTAATTTTAAAGTATCTAGAGCAATAATGAAATTCAATCATTGAAGAAAATATACAGATTTATTCATACAGTATTAAAGTGTTCTTAGGGGTTTCCTTTTCACATACATATCTGAAAAATAAAGTCAACCGATGTCGGGAAATGCTGTAAAATACGGCCTAAACTTATCAATTTGTTGCAAAATTTGTTTGCAAAACAGTTATTTCGATGTTGGGAAACATTCAACAGAAAATTTAGCCTTCATTGCCCATATCAATAGCTTCTTGATTTTCTTGAAAGGATCAGTTATTATCATTACTGTTTAGAAGGGACTTTTGCCGTTACGTATACCTGTAGGATTTTGCTTGCTAGTTTGCTGGGTGAATGAAATACAAGAACTTATGGAGGAGAATAGTGGCAAAATACCATACAACTTCTACTTAAATGGTAAAATTATCAAGAAACACAATGACATTAATGATCTATTTAGGTCATGAACTTTGCATCCTCATTTAATCTAAAATAACAGTTATGCGGATATGAAAATCAAGTACAGCTCCATACTATTAAACAGTGCACTACATTCTGAAGATGATCATACTGTAGTGATGTCATTCACGGATCTGAGTGCTGTTCAAGGTCGTTGCAGTTTGCAAATCCCTAAATTCTTATCAAGTATGGAGACGAAAACTCAATGTTTTTTTTATTCCCCTTTAAAATTATAACTTCCCTGTGTGTTCTATTTGAAAACTTTAAAATTATGTTGTTTAGTAAAATGTAAACGACACTCTGTGTAAAAATTGCTACAATTATGATAGGAGAAAGAAGAAAGAATGAAAGTACAATCGTTTGTTGTGAATCCAAAAGAGATGGTATCAGTATCGGTTGTTGTGTTACATGCTCTAGTTACTTCTCCAGTTCTGCATATAGTTTCACTTGTAATGATAACAGAGTTTCCCATAGTGTCTTTAAATAGTGTAATAAAGTGAAATTAAAAGAAGAGTATATATAAAGTGTCCCAGTCAACTTTGGCCATAGAGCACTAACTGTAGGAATGGTGATTGACATTATCACTCAGATTGCGGTCCAGTTGCCTAGACTGTACATAATTTACATACTGTAGTAACCATAGCTGACCCCTGTAGAGATGATAATACTCATTTTTATGCTAAGAGTGGTAGTCGTGTACTTGCAACCGAGTATTACATAGTAGTTGCAGCCAGTGGCGGAGCGTCCATACAGTCAGGGGGGGCAAATGCCCCCCCCTGACGGACTCAAATGGACTGCTGGCGCCCATTTCAGCTCTTTACCACTTTTTACTTATTCGCGATTATTGACTTTTTTATTGCGCTCTCATCTACATATTGACATTTGTCACATTTTGTTGGTGTAATTTGGCGATGACACCTATTTATTCTTCGTTTATCTGCAAATTAGCCAGGTCCGGAAAGGGTCATTTCCGGCGATCTAGGGAGTATCTTTACTCAAAAAATTTCTGTAAGCTACGCACCAACCTGTGGTGGCGCTCCGCTTAGATAGTGTCGAAAGCGCCCCTACAGACCATTCTCGCCCCTCGTGACCAATACCCCTAGCTCCGCCACTGGTTGCAGCTACAGATTCCATCTGTGAGTAAATGCTCCCATTGACATAGTTTATAATTGAACCCACTTCCTCATCCTAACTTCTCCTCACTACAAATGCACTCTCCCTACCAAGTCTAGAGTGACCTGGTTACCTTTTGACACTGACCTTTGAAGGTGGAAGGTCACCTCTGATCAACCTACTTTCAGAATCTATCTCCCAAAGTGTGTAGTTATGTGTTCTAAAGATCTTGTATATATGATATGGCATGCACTCAATCCAGTGTAACCTTAACAAGTTGGGAACAGTTTTGCACTAGGGCCCACTGACCTACATTAGTGTCAACGCCCACAACTACCCCTTCCAAATCTCCCATTCTCAGGGCTTTTAGATGTTCATGTATCCTTCTTCTGTAGCTGTTGGTAACCATCCTTCCATTTATAAAAGTGCCAAAATAGTCAAACAAAAATTACAAACAGATTATTAATATGAAGTCCTTTATCATTTCCAAAAAGTTTCCGATCTCAGATATGATGCTGTGTTTTGGTATCAAGCCAACATCAGTGACTCTGTCATGTATGTTCCTGAGGTACATTAACCCTCTCTTGCAATAAAACCATGTGCACTTGGAAGGCATGCTTGTGTTACAATGGCAAGGTGAAGCAAGGAAGCTTAGCACTAAATACAGGATTTCCTAAAATCATCAATTAATGTGCAGAGTGCCTGAGGCATTGCAAATTTTTGCAAATTTTGCAAAGTTTGTTTGAAAAGTGGACCCTAGCTGTATAGTTTCATGTGATTTTTGTGATGGTGCGCTGATGTACGATGATGTGCGATGATGTATATAATTTCGTGTCATTTTAAAAGTACCGAAATTGTTATGTAATTTCATATTTGTGTATAGACAGGTAACAGAGATAAATCTTGTACATTACGTTACTGTTCACAATGTCAGTGCTAAACTTGCCAGCTTTATTGAGGAACTGAAAAGATACATACATGTACATCCAGAGTTTGTAGGATGAATTAACTTCCCATTATAGGAATTAAGGTATATACTCTACATATAGCAATAATGATAGGAGTAGGCAAAGAAAAGACACAGTCATCAAATCTTTTCCTTGCAACTACATTTTTTCAAAGGGGAAGGGAGGAAAAAAACTATAAATATAACAAACTGCTTAGTTATTGCAAAAGCCTGCATACTAAAATAAATAAAGGTTAGAGTGCCTGAAGTTTGGAACTGGATGTTGCTACAACATGGACACATGTTGTGCCATTATAGGTATGTGGCTGATCACAGAGATCATACCAATAGTCTCTTGTAAGACTAGATCATCTGTCCAGTAAAACAGAAGCATTATTACAGTGTTACTGTGGTTTTAGTGTGGAGGTTGTTTAGTTTGTCATCTTGAAACAGCAGAATAGGTTACCCGTACAGTCAGCTGTCAGGGAATCATTTCCTGGTTTTAGTCTCATATAATAATCATATTGATAGCCACATCAGTTTGTTAATTAATGAATGTATAGTGGAACTTCATGAAAATAGAGAACTTTATGACAGTAAAGATTCTGGTAATAATAAGATACTATACATCAAATCTAAGTGGAACCTTCAATGGATGATAAACAAGGGTTTTTCTTTCAGTAATCTTCTCTGGAACTGAGAATGGGTGTATGATAATTAAGTAATGATGATTAGTGTTCGACGGATTATATGATAATCTGTTATTATCGATCAGCGATTAGTTCATGTGACAACCGAGCCGATGCCGATTACCGACTATATCATCGTTTTCGTGGAACTGGCCTAATATATGATAAAGTGTTATGAATGATTATCAACTTCTAGGCCGATACAATCAAAGATGTTGATGAACGACTTAACGTTTCACACTAAAGCAAATATAGAACATTGTAAAACATACATGGGGCCCTGTATGTTTATAACGATGAGTCGCAATACTGCAATCCAACCACAGCACAGAAAATGACAGTGCTGTACAGATTACAGAAGGAGGAAAATAGTAGACATTGGCTACAAAATGAAAAAACAAAGAACTAGGCCCATCATTTGTAATTGGTATATAACCATGATCAGTGTTGCAACTCCAACGGAATAAACGGAATAAAATATTCGTAATTTCGTAATCTGATATTGAAATATATAATCTGATATGAAAAATAAAATTAATCCAGGACGTTTTCTTCAAGTTTTGAGTGATTACCATCTGCGAGGGAAAACTTCCGATTGAATGTTATTTCAAACGATTATACACAGTAAGTCAAGGGGCTTCTCCATTTCGCACGTGTCGCTGGAAATCAGACTTGCTTTAGTTAGTCGCGGGAGTTCAGTTACTGAAAGGGGTTATTTTAGCACGTATGGTACATGTGGCCAGGGAAAAAAAGTTGCTTCGTGTTTTTAGCAAAAATATGCGTAAGTGTGCTTGCCTGATCACAAAATACTGTAATGCAGTAGAACTACAGTACTGAGGACTGCCACCAAACATTCTAAGGGATTTTTAGGAGTATTTGGCACCTTGATTTCATCATTTTATCGCATAAATTTGTAAAATCTTGGGCACATTTGCAAACTGAACAGTTATAAGGCTCAACCTTTCTGTAGCCAGACTAGCCTAATGTACGTAGAACTCACAACTTTCCAGTTTCCACGTATGCACAGTGAAACGACCAAAGTGATTAAAAGTAGATTGCTTTGGTTTTATATTTAGTCAAGACAATAAATCTTTCTTATCAATCGTTAAACATGGATAACAGGAGGTTTTGTTAGATGCAAGAAGCGCAGTGAAAAAAAGTAATTACGTCGTTCCCCGAAGCTTATCGCGGGCATACTGTATGATGTTAACTGCCAAAACTGGATAGTATATTGAAGAGCATTAGTACAAACTCACGTGAGGGACTTGCGATACCGTTACAGGGTAGATTAGCACACCTTCCCCTGCTTTGAATAGCGTTGAATCGAATGATCTGCATTCTTTTCCCCTTGTGATAGAATCAAAAGCGCGGAAAATATAATCCTTTAAGTGGAACATAATAATCGGTTCCGCATAATCGGTAGCGCAATGGATTTTGCCGATGCCAATTATTTACCCATTGTCTGATAATCGTCGCGATGCCGATTATCTAACCGATTATCGGTCGAATGCTTTACATAATGACTATGTAACCTGTAGTCTGGATAGCCACATTTGATCATTGTTTCAGATGGAAATTAAAAAACTATAAATAGCAGTATTTGAGCCCTTGTTGTGATGGCAAAACCATTATGTTCATACGATTTATGTCCATTCTGTGAGAATAGCTATATATGGCACCAGCAAAATCTGTCTGCAATATAGGCATACAGATCTGTTTGAAACTGGTTTCTTAAATGCTGCAGTAGTTCTCCAATTTACATATGTATCTAACCATGGACAGTCTTGGGTGCATACAATGGTATGTTGGATAAAAACCAATATGTTGATGAAAATTACTTACTTTTCTCTTCAGTTACCTGTCTCTCCACAATGTATGCATTCCAATCTACATAGCTTACAAATACTAGTAATGTTTCAGTGCTAACCCACTTTTGATTGGTGAAATATGGTTATTTAGCAAATCATGTTGAGATATGAATGATTGAAATACTGGATAAATGGCATGTGGATCCACCCAAGTAGTGAGTAACAGAACCCTATTGGTTTTTAAAGGTTAAAGGACATTTGAGGTCACCAGAGGTCAAAGAGTGAATTGATTGTAAGATTATCTTCAAAACAAAAACTTTTGTAAAGATCAAAGGTCATTTGGTGTCAACAGAGACCATAGCATAAATCACTTACTAAGCCAGTGGCAATATAGTGCCAAGTACAATAAGTGGGATATACAGTCATTTTCACCTATTGATAGCAATTTTTAACAGATTTAGCAAAAAA